>JBAKBP010031270.1:0-24646 GCA_037953745.1 Lithodes maja | reverse complement strand
GGGAGGCTTTACCCCCCCCCATGACATATAGTCATCATCGTATATACTGTAGCCTATTGCCAGCAGGGGGCAAATAAGTAATAACCGAAAAAAAATCGCCGTCAAAATAGACGCAAACTTAACCGCGGCGATCGACCTATGTAAACATGACGACCGTACGCCCAGACACTACATCCATCCCAACAGCATTTCTAGGCTATGCCCCAAATTCATCATTATAATAATAATAATAATAATAATAATAATAATAATAATAATATTTATTCAGTTAGCAATTTACAGAGTTGGTACCACATAGTTTGTTACAAATATGACATGTACCAGCCTTGCATAATTCCAACTAAGGATAGCCCAATAAGGCCGTTAGGCGTATTTCCATTGGGGTCCTTGAGAGACTCATGGAGAGTACCAGCAATACCCATACTGGTATCCCATTCAGGCAATGATATCAAAATCTATAATAGGCCTAGCGTATTAACCCGGCAAGTGCGATAGGCCTCACGGAAGGCTTCCTATAGGGAACGCGATAGGCCTCACGGAAGCAGGACCATAAAAAAAGCTTTCCAAAAAAAAAAAGGGCCTATCAAAAAAAAAAAAATTTGTCTCTAGGTGAGATAATTCCCCTCCAGTACTCATCCATGTAAATCTCACCCACCCCCCTCCCCTCCTTCCCCACCTTATTCCCCCCTCCCTCCCCTCCTCAATTATCACCTATTTTCCCTCTTATTATCATCATTTATCGGTTATTTTTCTCTCCCGCGATAATGTAGCACAAGTGGGTTGCAGAAAAGATCGATATGTAACACCCAGACACCAGCCCACACCGCCCCGCTTGTCTCAGTTACCTCACAGACAGCGAGAGAGGAGGGTTGACTGTAGCTCTCTCTCGCCTGACATTACGACCGGGTGGCCAATATCTTCGTTTTTCACCACCCAAATGCTTTTCCCACTTATTTTAGCACTCTTGAAGGTTCATATATACATCATATATGTAAAATAAAAGCATACCGAAAACAAATAATGGTCTATATTGTAAATATAACGAATTCTGTCAGAATCCAAGGCTAGAAATACACAAATAACTACCCTAGCCCCTAGGTCTATTTAGCGCTTACCGGGTTAAAGGAAGGAGACTACCGCGGTGATATTCTCTTCAAACGGTTAGGTCTTCACTATGCATCAGAGTTGACCAACTTGACCATAGGCCTAGGCTATTTTTTTTTTCTAAGTCATCCCACGACCAGTGGTTATTAGCCCCCTGCTTGCATTAGCCTACATATGATAATGACCATAAGTCCTGGGAGCTGGGGGGTGCGAACGGATGGAACGATCAATTATTATGTTCCTTCCAACAACCAACTATACTCCTAAAATCGATTAATGAACTTTACAAACACATGTAGCAGTCCGTGGATTCGAACCCAGGATGCTCACACCGAAAATCAACACCTTATGCATCGCACCACGAAGACAGTTATAAGCCAAATAAGAAGCGAACACCGAGAGCGTGCAAACCGCAGCAGTAGGCCTAGGCTCCTTGAAGGCTTGAATGATAGCCTAGGCCTACTTAACTTTTATTCAGATAAACAAAATCGATAATTATAGGGAATAGGCTCACAGCCTTATTATACATAATTTATTAGGGACAATGTAGGTCTATGGAATCCTTATACTGTACTCGTGTATAATCCACTGTGGGAGAATAATTTTGATCACATTTACAGTATAAAACCCGATATTAATAGAAAAAAACGCTCATTCTAATCAATGTCAGAGGCTCAGAGCTCTTTCGGACATCCTCACTGTTTACAAACGCCTTCTTTATGCAGTATAGCCTAATAGATATTTACCCCCTGCTGGCAACATAGATGACGATTTCAATAATTCATGGGGGGGTGAGGGGGGCAAAGCCCCCCCCCCCCCCCCTCAACCCATCGTGTATCCCACATTGGAATTACTGTATAGGCTAACTATGACCATAAACTCACTTATTTCTCAAAATCTGGAGGAAAAAACATGAAAAATAGGGTCTAAGGGTGCGAGCCTATAACCTATTCCCTATAATGATAAATCTACAGTTAGGCTATAGCCTACTACCCCTAATTTGTCGTTATTCTGTTGGTACTAATGGGTTAATATTATTAGTAGTAGTAGATGTATATTTGACTTGAAATAGATACATTGAAGTATTACAAACGGTCCTTCGCGAATCCATAAACAGGGAACGTGAGCTGGGTTTAGACCGTCGCGCACCCATAAACAGGGAACGTGAGCTGGGTTTAGACCGTCGCTGAGACAGGTTAGTTTTCGGTTAGGTTAGGTTACTGGTTAGGTTAGGTTAGGCTAATGTTAAAAATACTAAAATGCAACGGTCCTCGGTATTAAACAACACTACTGTAGGCCTATCAAAGAAAAAATAAGAAACAAAACAAAAATTAGGCTACATGAAAAACTCTTATAGCCTAGGCCTAGGCTATGCTTGGTGATAAAATTTTTATAAATTTTTTTTTTTTCAGTTTCCGCGTCTGCTGAACCATCCTAAACCACGCCCCTGTTTTGAAGGGGGGTCGGAGAGGGGTAGTATAACTGTAGATTTACCCCTATAATTACCACAAAATCATCCACATTAATTATACCTAAAATACATAGGTCTAGCCATGAAAAACCTAAGCTAACCTAGGTGTTATGTCAAAATCCTGGTTTCGTAGCCTTGCCCTAGCTTAGGCTAGGCTATGTCTTGTCAGTAACACATAGGGCCTATGCCTACTGAACTTTAATCCCTAGCCTATTTATGTAAACCCCCAACATCTTAACACAAAATCACCGTACAGGCATGTTGAATAATTGTCGTGCAGTAGCTGAGGAGACTAAATATAAATTGGCCGCAAACACGCCTCCACCGATCAGCTGTTTTTTGTTTAGACCTACATGGATGGTGATTGTGGCTTGAACGTAGCTTATTCAAAAGTTATAATTATGTAAGTACATTTAGTGCTCTGTTATATATATATATATTAATATGGTAGCATTCAAGGAGACTCCTGCAGGACTATTGGTGCCTATTTACCCTAATAAATTGTTTCTCATAACGTCGCACTAGTGTCCTTGAATATTATCATTAATATTCCAGTGATATATAGCTTAATATTAAGTTTAATTTAATATACTGAGACACTATTTACAAAGCTTACAGTAGCCTATGTTTTTAATGCAGGCTTAGGCTAATTCAAGATAGGCTAATATGATTGATTTAGGCCTAGGCCTAATGCCGATATTTTTTGGTCACAGCTGTCAGTGATTACGTTATTTGCTTATTTACAATGAAATAAAAGCCTCTGCTAATGTGACAAGGACCCATGAAGACTCCAGAAGTATACCGCATATATTATGGATGGTGTAACAAGTGCAGAAACCAGAAACATGTGTTTCTTAGCCTAGGCTAAGCTAAGTTTTTTTGGGGTCGGTTAGCCGATATCAAAGACGTTTTGCGCCGCACTATTAGAACAAATTTATTAGCCTAGGGAAAATAGAGACCTAGCCTATAGACTCGCCATATTTTTCTCATTATAGTCCGCATGGAGGAATTTCGTTATCACTTGAAAAAACCCGATTAGGCCTAGGCTGGTGAAGAGAATAGGCTCGGGGTGGAGGGAAATTACAAGTGGGGTACCTCAGGGTTCTGTGTTGGGACCACTACTCAGGGTGTCAATCCACAAAATATGAATTGTGTTATCATTATGGTTTATTATTTTGTTATCATTATAGCGCGGCGAAGGCGCGAGCTCTAGGGGGGTCCGGGGGCATGCCCCCCAGATTTTTTTTTGAGAATTTAGGTGTCTAAAACAGTATTTCCTGCAATAAAAAAACAATCAAGATGGAAAATATGGAGACCAAAATTGTGTCAATTTAGCCTAGCCAGGCTAGCCTACTTTTTTTTTTGGGGGGGGGGGGGGGGAGTTTCTGTTATCATTATACAAAAAGTTCATTTGCGTTATCACTAAAAAAAACAGCATCGTTTGACACCCTGCCACTACTGTTAGTTATATTTATCAACGACTTACCTGAAGTTATAACTAATGGAAGTGAGATATACCTGTATGCGGATGACACTGCTGTATAGAAGAGTGAGGAGTAAGGAAGATGTGGGTTTGCTTCAAGGAGATGTGGAGGGCATGAAGGGATGGTCTGAGCATTGGTTAATGCCTTTTCATCCAAAAAAATGCAAGTACATGCGGATTGGGACAAGCAAGATAGACAAGGTAGGATACAGTATGTATGAAGCGATGGAGGAAGTTAATGCAGAAAAGGATACAGGAGTAGTGATAGACAATAAGTTAAATTTCTCAGAACATTTAGCGGAAAAGATAAACAAAGCCAATAGAATTGTAGGGCTGATAAGGAGGACATTTGTGTCACTTGACGAAGAAATATTCAGGAATCTCTATACAGCGCTAGTTAGGCCGCACCTGGAATATACGAACCAGGTGTGGGCTCCATATATGGTAAATGATATAGAAGCAGTGGAGAAAGTGCAGAGGAGAGCTAGCAAGCTAGTACCAACGTTGAAGAACGCGGGCTATGAGCAGAGGTTGAGGACACTGGGGCTTCCGACACTGGCATATAGGAGAAAGAGAGGAGATATGATAGAGACTTTTAAGATAGTGTCAGTAATGTATGATAAGGATGTGTGTGAAGCTATCTTCTTGATGCGGGAGGGAACAAGAACGAGAGGACACTCTAAGAAAATTTACAAAGAAAGAAATAGGCTTGAAAAGGCAAAGAACTCATTTTGTGATAGAGTGGTAAATGAGTGGCACGCACTGCCCCAGTATGTAGTCGATTCCGAATCAATAAGGAAGTTTGAAAGTAATCTTGATAAAGCATGGGGAAGACAAGATTTGAAGTTTGATTATAAAGCAAAAATACAGAATAGTAAAAATGTTGGGTCTGCTACCGCCGCCGCCAACACCGTGAACGACCGCAGCAATGCAAGTACTGGCATTGAGCTGGATACACAGGCCTAGTTTGCCTTTTTCCAGAGGATCTACTGTAAGAAACTAAGAAATGTGTGTAAATTATACAGTACTCGTATGCTCGCGATCACGTTCGATTTTCATAAAATCGCAATATACCACGTCTATAACATCACCATCCTCCAGAATTTGCATCCAATCATCTACCACCTTAATTAGCTGTACTCCTGTCGACCTCCCCGGCAAGAATCCGAACGGTCTCCCACTGAAAAGTTGGTTTGATTTCATATGCTCCATTATTCCTTCTCTAATTACCGTTTCCATTAGTTTACACACAACACTTGTCAAACTGACTGGTCTATAATTTTCTGGGTCATCCTTACTTTATTATGCCCCAAACTTTGTTGTATAGGCCTATGTCCTGACCGGCAGAAATGTTTTTTTATGGACATTATAATAAACACTGTAAAACCTAAACTCCCCCTACAGACGGTGCCACAGTGGTGACGCCATAATTATGCACTTTTGTCAAAATTGTGGGGTCAAACCCTAATTAGGCCCCCTACTGGCAACATACAGTACATGCTGATTTTAATATCATGAGTGTGTGTGAGGGGGCCACTTCACATAAGACTCCTCACCTCAGTTACAACTCATACATGTTGGGACAAGCCCTGATACCTTCATCTCCTACAATTCCCTTCTACACCCCCTATTGCATCGAGTTTCCCTCCTTGCTTCAAAACGCGTGCAATTAATCAACTCTGCGTAAGCAGAGTTTGGTATCGCCCCCCCCGTATAGTGGGTACCACACGAAAAAAATGTCTGTCGTCGTCGTTCGTCTATCTCGGAACTCCTCCTAGACCGTTGGACGGATTTTCACCAAATTTCACACAAACATTTGTTGCGTGAATGCAAAAGTCAGTCAAAAAAGATTTTTTGAATTTATGCAATAGTTATGATTTTAGGTCCAAAATATGGTTTTGCCCCCCCCCCCCCCCCCCCAGCAATGATGGCGTTCTGGGAGCGAAAACATCTCGCTACGCATTTGCTAGGTTAAGTTAGTTTAGTTAGCATTAGAAGTGATGGTAGTAATATTTGGATTTATGGTGATAGTAGTGATAATGGTGATAATTGTAGTGATAATGGTTGTAGTTGTATTGATGATGATGACAGTAGTAGATATGATGGTGACAGTAATAGTAATGATGGTCATAATAGTAGTGATGATGGTGACAAGTAATGATGATAGTTGTAGTGATAATAATGACAGTACTGTAGTGTTGATGGTAGTGACGATGATGTGAGTATTAGTGATGATGGTGAGTAGTAGTGAGGATGGTGAAATTTGTAGTGATGATGACGATAGTTGTGGTGATGAAGTTCATAGTAATGGTGATGATGGCAGTAGTAGTGATGATGGTGACAGTGGAATAAATTATGGTAATATTTGTGACAGTAGTAATGATGATGGTTATAGTAGTAGTGATGATGTTAACAGTAGTAATGATGATTGTTAGATGGTGGTGATGATATTAGTAATGATGGTTGATAGTTGTATCAATGATGATAGTAGTGATTAAGATGCTAGTGACAATGGACAGTGATGATGGTGAGAGTAGTAGTGATAATTGTAATTTTAGTAGTGATGATGATCATAGTAATGGTGATGATGACAGTACTCGTGATGATTGTGGCAGTTGTAGTGATGATGGCAGTTGTAGTGATGATGGCAGTAGTAGTGATTATGTTGATTGTGATTGATGATGGTATTAGTAGTGATGATGGTAACCCATCGCAGAGTTGGGTATGCCGTTTTGATTTTGGGCAAAACGGCACGTCTACTTTATTTATATTGTGCATGTCTTAAGTTTTTAATTGATATACTGTATTGAAGTGGGCGTAACTGAAGTCAATCTAATTACCTGACACAAGTGACAATATACCATGGGCTACCTGAACATAGAACTTAAAGAGTACAATATTGGATACCGGTACTTAGGAAACTGATTGACCCATACCTGTTAACTGACTGCTCCCCTTTACATCCAGTTCATCTTATCATTCCATATCCTTGTGAAAATACAACTAGAAGTGCTTTGAAATCTAATGACGATACTATACACCAATGAACTGAAAGATGGTAACAAAAGAGCATGCCTTTTGGCAGTACCATATATAAAGAGAAGACACTTTCGATGGGTGGTAAACTGGATATTTATTAATGGGCATAGGAAGTTCCATCGTCTCATCGACAAAGTGAGTAAGATTTTCAAGTACAGTATCATTAAGTTTTTAATTAATAATATTTTCTCTCTTTTTCCCTCACCTTAAATCCTGATCTTATAGATAATTTATAATCTGCATTGTCATACTCTTCTCTCCTTAATCTAAAGTAGAGGAAAACATGTTTGGATAAAAGGGTAAATATAAGTAGCGGTATGGTATACAATATATTTCTTTGTTATGCATAGGCCTATACTGGTAATATTTGATGCAGTACGGTACTGTATTATATACCAGTACAGTAAAACTTATTTAAATTTATAGCACCATAAAATTATATTCCAGCACATCACACCCCAAATATTGCCTGAAATTGAGTAAATATATTTTCCAATTCGAGTTACCATTATTGAAGTTTTGGTACAGTATCATTAGATACCGGTAGGTTATTCCTACAATAATTCCTCCAACTAGGCCACTCCACTCAACAGTACCAATGAAATAGGCTATTATTGAACAGGGAGGTAAATCAAGACATTTCTGAATTTTGTCACAGGCTGTAGCGCGGTTGGTATAGCACTCACCGGCAAACAGAGATGTCGAGGATTCGAGGCTCGGGCCAGCCAGTACCGTATGCGTTATTGGCAGATAATATTTCTGTGGTGGACGGCGTGGTCTAGCAATCTGTGGCAACTGTCTACTGAAGTCCCTGAAGCATCAGGGAACCCACCCTAGCCCCGCTCTTGAGCAGGGAGTGCATGGTGGCAAAAATCACACCATTCTGAATACAATGTCATAAGCCACAGTTATGGGAAAATGGCTCAAAATTATGGAAGAAGCAAATATGTATGCAGTGTTTTTTTTGTTCTCATAACATTGAGCCCATTTTCCTATAACTGACTCATTACTATTTTATCCAGAAATTTTTGAAGCATACGGTACTTCTATGGCCAAAGTTAGTTCATTTTACGGTATCCTATCCAGTCCTCCTAAAATTGTCGGAATGTGCAAGAAACCTAACTTAAGAATATCTATGGTACTGGTAGCAATTTTGACAATTTAAATGTACAACTTGCAAAATAAATGCAGTAAACAAAAACAGGAACCGCACAATATAAATACAAAAGAACTTATCAAACACTATTATGAAATATAAAACACAAAACCACTAGAAGTAACCTACCCAGTGATATCAAATTTGTCAGGAATGGTAATGCGGAGTAATTATAAATTTTGACCTGAACTTGCACTCAGCATTATGATACAGTACACTGAATTACGGTACGAGTGCGATATACGGTACTGACTGCAATGTAGTCAAAATATATAGTTCCTTCCTACTTAAGTCAAATGATTGATAGAACACCTTTTGCCTAAACAACTGTAACCCTCCTGTCCTCATTCCCACACTCCCTATATTTATGCAGTGGTTTAGGCGTACAAACTTTCAGTAACCTTGGTTTTTACTTCACTCATAGCAAAAGTGGGAAGGAACACTGGTTTTTGGCTGACCAGTTGAGATAAAAAAGTCATGAAGCACCTTTAAAATTTTAACATACAATTTCTATCCTATTTTAACAAAAAATAATACCTTAAACCACCTTAACTTGGCTTTTATAGTCTAGTTTACTTCGGCGTTGCAGCGTATTAACCCTTAAATCAGATGCCGCTAATTTGTGCTTTATTCTGATTAGCTACCGTACCTCCTGATTATTATATTCAACTTAGGAAGGACCTGTCAGAGTTAGAAAGGTTTGTTTATAGATATTCTTTAACTTTCTTCATATTATTGGTTCTTTCAAAGTTAACTAAAATCCTCTACCTGTAGCATGAATATGGTATACAAAGATTCGTCATATAATTGAAGCTGGTTAAAAGAGTGTGCTATGGACACTATCAACGACCACACGTTAAAATATTATTCTATAATATTTTGTAACAGTATAAAAATATAATAGTGTTAGAGCAAATACAGTGATATCCATAAAACCATAACAAATTTGTATTGAGACACCATACAAAATGCTGAGAATGTATGATTTTGGAAGATCTGGCAAACTAAACAGGGTGTAAAACAATAAAAGAGTCCCTTCTATTTAGTTGACATTATTATTGTACTGTACTGTATATTCAAAGTTGAATATTATGGTTTACAGTTCTAATAATATCTTTGGAGGTGAACAAATGGCCAAAACATTGCAATCTCATGTTACTTTTCCTATATGGTATTCCTTCTCGTAATCAGTCTTGAAACAACATTGGCCCAGTTTGACACCCTGCAGGTAAAGGTATAATCCTGTGTAGCGGGACGATCTGTACTTATATCTCAATAATTTGGTAATGTTACAATATATTTTTACATTTTAAATTCATAAATAGTCCACTAATATACTAGGTTAGGTTATGTTAGGTTAAAAATATTGTTCAAGGTTTCTTAGTACAGTAAATAGGCATCTGAAAAACAATTCCTCCCGCTACACAGGATCGTACCAGGTAAATCACCCCAGAGAACTTGGAGAGTCACAATGTTTAGCCACTATTGCTAATATTAATAGTGTACCTTAACATTAAAATCACCACCCTTTCAGTTTAAGGACGCATTTCTTAATTTTCTCTTGGCTATAGACAATTTTATTCAGCTTAGGAAGGGAATGTGAGTGTCAGAAGGTTAATTAACTCCTTCAGACATATTATGTTCCAATAAGTCCGAGGAGGCGGGAGCCCCGGGATCATTGCCACTGCCTCGCACTACACTCACAACAACACTGCGGCCGTTAGAATTATCGGAGGAGGCTGAGGTTGCCACCAACGGTTTTATCGTAAGCTAACTTATCGGACTTACTGAGCTCATATGACGCAAAATCGCGTCATAAACTTATTGGAGAGGCATGGAGATAAGTCCATATGACGCGATCGCGTCATATGAGTTTTTGGTTATAAGTTCCATATGACGCAATCGCGTCATATATGTCGCAAGGAGTTAAGATAAAATTTATCCCATTGATTGCTAGAGGTCCATCTTGAATGGCTAAAATTATCTAATGTTAGCTGGAATACTAAGTTATCAATATATAATGCGTCTTCAAATGTTGCCACTTGTCATTGAGGGTACCGGTACTCATGGCAATCCGTACGCAGTGGTTTAGATAGTTCGATATGCGATATTGATAAAAATGCATGTTAGTACGATATGCCGCCATTAGGACAAGAGACTGAAACTGCACTGATGTGTGGAACACTCAGTCTTAAAATTTTATGTACAGTATGTATGTATGTATGTATGCGATATTGATAAAAATGCATCCTAAATAACGTGCTGAGCATACTGATAATGGTAGTTTGTCGAGTTAGGTGCCGTGTATCAGGAAAAATGTGTAGAGTTTAGTGTACCGGTTAGGTGCCGTGTATCAGGAAAAATGTGTAGAGTTTAGTGTACCGGTACCGTACAGGATTTAATTGGAGACACCATATAAAATGTGAGAGCATAGAGTTAAGTATTGAAACATAGAATAAATTATATGAATATAACCAATGATTATACAGCAGTCTATTTTTTAAACTAGCGAGTTTGCACTTGGTCACTTTGTGCTAAAATCTCTATTTTGAGCTGACTGGTTAATGGTGCTATGTACGGTAATATATTTCTTGCGTTTACAGCTGAAAGATGTTATTCGAACACATTACCAGCAGCCGATCAGCTCAAAGTAGAGTTCTCATGCTCAAATTGATCAAGTGCAAACTCGACAGGTTAAAAAATAAACTACACTATAACTTGGCCGGACAAAATATCAGAAGAAAAGTGACAAATAAAACATACATGGGCCGTTAAAGTAGAGGATGTCAACAGAATGGAACGTAATGAAACGAGAATGGTGAGATGGATGTGTGGGGCCAGGCTACAGGATAGACTAACAAATGTTGAGCTGAGGAGACGTTTAGGTATAAAGAGTACAGTATTAGCGAGGTGATGCGTACAAGTAGACTGGGATGGTATGGACATGTGGAGAGAATGGATGAACAAAATTTGGTGAAAAAATGTAGGTCTGTGATTGTGGAGGGAGCTGCACCAAGGGGTGGACCGAGGAAAAGCTGGGATCGGACTATACGTGCCAATCTCAAATCCAAGAACTTGACAAGCTTGTGAAGCAGCCCTTAACAGGGTTGCCTGGAACGCCGCCATTAGGACAAGAGACTGAAACTGCACCGTCTGCACGTATGTGTGGAACACTCCGTCTTAAAATTTTATGTACAGTATGTATGTACTGTATATAGTAGAAAAAACATCACAAGAAACGCACATAGGACATGGACTTGAAGAGGAAGAAAACGATGACAATAATATACTGACTACCAAGATTAAAAATGGGATTAAAATTTATATAACAAAAACAAAAAAATATATTAACATCATGGAAAAAGCACAGAGAATATGCAAACTTACACAGTAGCAATAACTACAATATCACAAGAAAAGCTCAGAGAACGTGGACTTGTGGAGAAAGAGCACGGTGACGATGATGATGATTCCCCAGCACCGCCTGGACGGCCTTGGTGGAACAGATGTCGGGCTGCGTGTATGGCCTGGGAGTGAGGTGCTGCGTAATGGCAACATAAACTTGAGACATTATGAGAAAACAACAATGGCAATAGTGAACTTCCAGACATATAGAGAATTAAAATATGATTACAAAGACAGAATATTGGAAGAAAATTGACATAAAACATACAGTGAAAACAACATCACGAGAAAAGCGCAGAGATCATGATCTTGAGAAGGTAGAACACGATGACTATGATGATGATTCCCACAGCCACCAGCACTATCTTGATGGCCTTGTTGGAGCAGATATCGGGCTGCGTGGATATGGACAACCTCGGGGTGGGGTGCGCTATAACCGTCGCTGGAGCGGACTGGATGGCTGGCTCAGATGATGGTTCCTGAAGAGAATATAAAAATAGGTCTATTGTAATACAGTACCTGTAATACTGTAATAAAATAATAGTCAAACTGGGATGATTTAGTTTTAAAACTGGAATGAATTATTATGTTCTCTCCACCAACCAACTTTACTCCTAAACTTGATTAATGAAATTAACAAACACATGTGGCAGTCCGGGGACTCGAACCTAGGATGCTCACATCGAAAATCAACACACTTATGCATTGCACCACGAAGACAGTTAAAGAAAGGTGGACAAGCCTACGATTTATTATGCAGTTTCGAATCCTGCATATCAATCTAAGCATGTACACACTTTCCAACTGCGCTATCATAGGCTATGCATAGGTGAAAGGAAATAGTAATTAATGGGGCACTTAACCCTAGGGAAGGCCTCTCGATAAACTACTACTGAACCTGAATGAATTATTATGTTCTCTCCACCAACCAACTTTACTCCTAAACTCGATTAATGAAATTAACAAACACATGTGGCAGTCCGGGGACTCGAACCTAGGATGCTCACATCGAAAATCAACACACTTATGCATTGCACCACGAAGACAGTTAAAGAAAGGTGGACAAGCCTACGATTTATTATGCAGTTTCGAATCCTGCATATCAATCTAAGCATGTACACACTTTCCAACTGCGCTATCATAGGCTATGCATAGGTGAAAGGAAATAGTAATTAATGGGGCACTTAACCCTAGGGAAGGCCTCTCGATAAACTACTACTGAACCTGAATGAATTATTATGTTCTCTCCACCAACCAACTTTACTCCTAAACTCGATTAATGAAATTAACAAACACATGTGGCAGTCTGGGGACTCGAACCTAGGATGCTCACATCGAAAATCAACACACTTATGCATTGCACCACGAAGACAGTTAAAGAAAGGTGGACAAGCCTACGATTTATTATGCAGTTTCGAATCCTGCATATCAATCTAAGCATGTACACACTTTCCAACTGCGCTATCATAGGCTATGCATAGGTGAAAGGAAATAGTAATTAATGGGGCACTTAACCCTAGGGAAGGCCTCTCAATAAACTACTACTGAACCTGAATGAATTATTATGTTCTCTCCACCGTAAAGCAAGAAAATGAACATGAAATTATATTGGTTTTGCCATATTATTATTTCCAAAACCTAGTAAAAAATGTCAATATAACTTTGACTTTGTTATACAGCATATAATACCAATGAATAAACAGAAGGGACTAGGTTTTAGGATTTGTTTTAAATAGTTTCTCATTTGAGACCCTCTCTATTGACATAAACTTAGATACTGTATATGAGACCCCTTAATCCCCAAAGTATAAATATCATGTGAGTGGGTGTTGTAAAAAGTGCTCATGTGAATCCACCATAAGCTACTTACCCTAGTGTATGGAGGATGGGCCGTGACCGTCTGTGATGGGTGGTTGTATGAGAAGCCTATCGAATCTGGCACTATGCCGGGTTGGGGTGCCATGGGGAAGTTTGGATTGACGGGTGGTGGTGGTTGGGGCAGCTTAGAGGCGTTGTAATACCCTGGCACTTGTGGCTGAAACTGTGGGGGTGCAGATGAGGGTACGTGTGATTGTGGTAATATCTGTGGTTGTGGTTGGGGTGGTAGTAGTGGTTGAGTTGGCTGGCCTGGCTCGACAACAACTTCAGTGTACGACGGTGGTAATGAGGAATCACGGCTTATTCCTTGAGTTACCCCCGCACCTGACGCCTGAGCTTCCATCATTTTCTGTCTTGCCCGATCTTCTGCACCTTGTTGTTGTTGTGGATATTGTTGCTGTGCTGCCTCAGGTTGTGATTGTGGGTAGATGTGAACTTGGACTTGTGGGGTTGAGAGCTGCTGTTGTAGATTTTGTGGCAATTGCTGATGTGATTGTGATTGCTGTCCTCCATATGAGTATGTTCCTGCTTGTTGTTGTCCATTATATTGTTGTTGCTGGGTGCTGTATTGTTGTTGTTGTCCATTATATTTATATTGTTGTTGTTGTTGTTGTTGCCACGGCTGGGGTTGTGATTGTTCTGGCAGGAGCTTCCCATCCGCCCATTTGAGGCCCGACAGCATCTGAAGTAAGGTTGACTTGGTCAGTTTACTTTCGTGGAAGAGGTGCCGTACTACAAAACATTGTATGGCAATTATTTAGCCTAGAAAAATATCTTGGGAGTCAAAGAGAAGACATAATATTACTGCTGATAGACAAGTACGAGGGTCAGATACCTTTTGGAGTGAGAGGGACCTGGGCAATTATCAAATTTATGCATTGTTACAGGTACCAGTAAACCATTTTTATTCAACTTAGGAAGGGCTTAATAAGGTCTAAATAATTACAGAGTAGAAAACTCTGGCAAGGATGTAGTATTCGGGCATACCGCCTGCCTTGTTTACACTACACGGACGTTCGCGATAATTTTCCTGTCTATTTTGACTGCCGTGGGATACAATAGGTTGAGGGGGCTTTGTCCCCCCCCTCACCCCCCCATGACTTATTGTCCTCATCATATAGCCTATATTGCCAGCAGGGGGCAAATAACAGAAAAAATAGCCATAAAAATAGACGGGAACTTAAACGCGAGCGATCTACCTGTGTAAACATGACAACCATATGCCCGGATACTACATCCTTCCCAAAACTCCTTTCAGTCCATTAAATTACTTTCCTTCCAGTTGAGTTTTTACGGGATGACAGGTGAGACAGACAGATAGACAGGCAACATTTGTGACAGACATATATCATTTGAGACAGACAGACATCAGTAGAGAAAGGCAGACATATATACAACAGTACAGAGTGGTGATGGGCTGGTCTATCAGAGTGAGAGCTGAGCAATCTCTGCCATACCCATAGCTTACTCTGACTGTTCCTTTTACTTATATGTTTTCTAGATCTCAAGTGACGGCGTCTCTAACGTGGATTGACCTCCCAATCTACCAAGATTGGAAGCCAAAGTGTCACATTTTTCCTTTGCCCCTCAACTTTCTCTTCATAATTGCTGAGGGACACAGGGCCCTGGGTGGGGCTTTGGTTTCCCGGGCGTTTCCGCGCCCTCCTCAGCTCCCCGCCATGGAGTGGCTTCGGTCACCCAGGCTTTATTGTGGTTGGCGGGGAGGGTTCTGTGGGGGCACTCGGTTATGGCCTTGGCCTTGCTCGGGGCCTTGGGGCTGTTCGGCCAGGCAGCTTGGGGAACAACAACAACAACAGTACAGACAACCATATACATCAGTAGAAACAGACAGGCAACAGTTTATACATAGACAGACAACAGTTAACAAAATAACACAACAAAGACAAATACAGACAAGACAGACAACAGGTAACACAAACACAGCAATTAACAAATACAGAGAAACAACAATTGAGAGACAGGCAGCAAAGGATACAACAGATACAGATAATAGTTGATACAGACAGACAACAGTTGATACAGACATACAACAGTTGGTACAGACAGACAACAGTTGGTACAGACAGACAACAGTTGATACAGACAGACAACAGTTGATACAGACAACAGTTGATACAGACAGACAACAGTTGACACATACAACAATTGATACAGACAGACAACAGTTGATACAGACAGACAACAGTTGATACAGACAGACAACAGTTGATACAGACAACAGTTGATACAGACATACAACAGTTGACACAGACAACAGTTGATACAGAAAACAGTTGATAACAACAACAGTTGATACAGACAGACAACAGTTGATACAGACAGCCAACAGTTGACACAGACAACAGTTGATACAAACATACAACAGTTGGTACAGACAACAGTTGATACAGAAAACAGTTGGTACAGACATACAACAGTTGATACAGACAACAGTTGACACAGACAGACAACAGTTGGTACAGACATACAACAGTTGATACAGACAGACAACAGTTGACACAGCCAAACAACAGTTGATACAGACATACAACAATTGGTACAGACAGACAACAATTGACACAAACAACAGTTGATACAGACAACAGTTGGTACAGGCAGACAACAGTTGACACATATAGACAACAGTTGATAGACATAGTACAATGAGACAACAGTTAAGACAGACAGACAACAAATTATACAGACAAAAACTGACAGACATACAATGAGACAACGGACAGACAAGTACGTGAGACATACACAAACATTGATCCAAACAGACAGACAATGAGATAAGACAAAAAACAGTTAATACATAGGCTACAGTCAGTCAGACAACATATCCGCGGCGGCCAAGTGGATAGCAAGCTCACGTGTGAACCTGTTTGACCTGGATTCGATCCAAGCCAAGGCGGACATATTAAGTGGGTGTGGCAGTACTTACTAGCATGTTTCACATGCTTGCACCCAGTCGGGGGAAACCTCGACAACGTATACAGACTAATAACACACACAACAAAGCCACTCCATCAACACCCCTTCCTTTCGCCATCCTCAACACTTTGAAAAGTTGGGTCAATATACAGGAGGCGCTACAATATAGGTAGCAAAATTCTAATGGTAGTTTTGGGTTCCTATCATCATATGCTTCATTTCTATATACTTTTTATCCCCGGGAAAAAAACAAAAAATCTTGGGTTTTTTATTTTTTTCTTGGATTTATTTATTTTTATTTTTTTTATTAACCTAACCAAAAAACCTAACCTAACCTAAATGTATTTGGGGGCTATTAGGTTAGGTTAGGTTTTTTGGTTAGGTTAATGACCAAAACAAAAAATCCCAAGAAAATAAATGAAAAATCCCAAGATTTTTTTTTTTTTTCCCTGGGGATAAAAAGTATATAGAAATGAAGCATATGATGATAGGAACCCAAAACTACCATTAGAATTTTGCTACCTATATTGTAGCGCCTCCTGTATATTGACCAAAAGTAGACACGAAGTGCCGTTGTAAAGGCTTATCCTTCCATACCTTTACCTGACCTGGCTTACTGACTATTCCGCCCTCAGACCATTCCGACTAGAAGATCCCGCCCGCTTAGCTAGGTCCTTCCCGCCCGAATGTTGTGGGCGGGAAGAGCCAAACATCAATCCTTCCTTGGCTGATTCCGCCTTCTAAGATTAGACCGTCCCGCCCGTTTGTAAGGTTCGCGTATACCTTAAACTGTGCTTGCCTAAATGTGCAATGAAAAAGCCTGTAGCCTTGAAATTTGTGATTGTATCTAACCTTGTGTATATACTGTATATATATAACGATCAGACTAAAACACGCCCATTAATAGGAAAAATCACAACCAATTAATTTGCCAATTGTCCATTTTCAGCTGATGGTGATTAGCATATTTCCCATGTTTATAGAAATCAGTTACTCTGCAAATAGAGTAGCGAATAATGGAGTGATCATGAAAACGTGACATTACCCCTTGAGGTTTATGTCACCTTTTTATTAATTCCGGCTGTCATTAGACGATCTCATACAGCTTAGGAAGGATCTGTGATAGTTGAAATGCTTAACCTAACAAGTGCGCATGGGGGTAATTGGAAACGTCCCCCTGTGCTGACGTATTTGAGGTGTTTCCGTCACTAAAATATTCATTGTACCATTAATAGCATTAATACTTATCCATATGCGCCTATTATGGGTTGATTATAAAGGTATTAACCTGAAACAACAATAAAACGAGTGAAAACAGCGTTTGGATGGTCAAAATCGGAGATATAGCCCGCGAGTTGTATAATGTATGGGTGAGGCAACCTGCTTTCCCGCCAATTTCCCCCACGGCCACTGAGACACAGTCGATCGATACTCTCTCTCTCTCTCTTGCACTCGCTTGCCATCAGTGATGACAACACCCTGCTTGCAACTCGCTAATGTTAGCACAAAAATATACCTCAGAATAAGGGAATAACAGGGAAAATAGGTGATAACTGAAGGAGAGGAGGAAAGTGGGGAAGGAGGGGAGGTAGAGGACTGAGATTTTGCATGGCCCAGGGGCCAAAAAAAAAAAAAAAAAAAAAAAATAAAAAATAAAAAAATTGTTTTTTCGATGTCAAAAGTTGATTTTTTGTTTTATTTACTCTCAAGAGTCTCCCCGCAGTCCGCCGGGGGAACTCTTAACCTAACAAGTGCGCATGGGGGTAATTGAAAACGTCCCCCTGTGCTGACGTATTTGAGGTGTTTCCGTCACTAAAATATTCATTGTACCATTAATAGCATTAATAATTATCCATATGCGCCTATTATGGGTTGATTATAAAGGTAATAATAATAATAATAATAATATTTATTCAGTTAGCAATTTACAGAGTTGGTACCACATAGTTTGTTACAAATATGACATGTACCAGCCCTGCATAATTCCAACTAAGGATAGCCCAATAAGGCCGTTAGGCGTATTTCCATTGGGGTATTAACCTGAAACAACAATAAAACGAGTGAAAACAGCGTTTGGATGGTCAAAATCGGAGATATAGCCCGCGAGTTGTATAATGTATGGGTGAGGCAAACTGCTTTCCCGCCAATTTCCCCCAAGGCCACTGAGACACAGTCGATCGATACTCTCTCTCTCTCTCTTGCACTCGCTTGCCATCAGTGATGACAACACCCTGCTTGCAACTCGCTAATGTTAGCACGAAAATATACCTCAGAATAAGGGAATAATAGGGAAAATAGGTGATAACTGAAGGAGAGGAGGAAAGTGGGGAAGGAGGGGAGGTAGAGGACTGAGATTTTGCATGGCCCAGGGGCCAAAAAAAAAAATAAAAAAAAAAAATATTTTTTTTTTTTTTTTTCGATGTCAAAAGTTGATTTTTTATTTTACTTACTCTCAAGAGTCTTCCCGCAGTCCGCCGGGGGAACTCTTAAGAGTCTCCCCGCAGCTCCCGGGTTAAGAGTCTCCCTGCAGTTCCCGGGTTAAGACTGTCTCGAATAACCTTCCTAATCTGAATAAAATTGCCTCATAATAGACAAAATATATAATGCAATCACGAATTTCAAGGTTACAGGCTTTTGCATCGCACATTTAGGCAAGATCAGCTGAGGTTGTGTGAACCATACAAATGGGCGGGACGGTCTAATCTTGGAGGGCGGAATCAGCCAAGGAAAGATCGATTGCTTGGCTCTTCCCGCCCACAACATTCGGGCGGGAATGACCTAGCTAAGCGGGCGGGATCTTCTAGTCGGAATGGTCTGAGGGCGGCAAAGACCTGCTCCCCCTGACCTGGCCTGAGTTGAGACTACATGAGACAGACAGACAGCTAAAACAATAGACAGACGGACAATAGTTGAGACAGACTAGACAGATAACAGTTGAGACCGACAAACAACAGTTGAGAAGAAAAAAACAACACATAAATCAACTGATAGATAGACAACAGTTGTCAGTTGAGACAGACAGACTGTAGGCTACAGACGTTCAACAGTTGAAGCAGACAGATGTCAGTAGTCTCCATAATCTTCCTACTGCTCTTATTACAGCCTGAGAATGTCTTTTTTTTTTTTCTTCCTCCTCGCGTCTCTCTCTCTCTCTCTCTCTTATTAGAAACAGGTAATTTGTTTGTCAACCAAGGTTCTGCTCAATTATTGTCTATATAGTCAACAGCACTACATTCGGTATTGCATTAACCTTTTCGATCGCTATTACGCGATTATTTATTACTATAATATTTTGCTACCATTACAGTAGATTTAATTAAGTTTAGGAATAAATGATGCGAGTTATATTATTACCTCTTTGATTTCTAGAGGTAGGCCTATCACCCAAGCATTCTTTCCCAGCCTATTTATACCTATTTGTTTGTGTTCCCTTTTCAAGGAATATTGTTGTATCATGTTATGTTTCCCAGGCGGTTTTGTTAGCATTGACTATTTGTGTTTTACCGACACTATACCCTAGCTGTTACTAATAATTGGTCAAAACTCTTCAACATTGACCTCTAAAACTCATAAACGACTAGAGTAATCGAGCATAATATTTTACCATTTGGGAAGGTGTGGAAATTTACAGGCCATTTGCTCTAGCTCATTTTGAGTTACAGTGTTGAGGTCACAATTTCTGGCCTACCTATTTGGAACGAGATGGGTTGATCGTTTTTCTGGTCGATCCCTCTTCTTCCTCATGTTTAGCCCCACTAGTTTTCAGGTTTTAAGATGTTTGGCCCATTAGTTTAGCGTTTTTTTTTTTACCTTTCGCACAATTTCTTTGTCAATATTAAGACTTTGTGTCATTTATGTGTATTTTTTTCCTGGTGAGCGATAGCGAGCATGTATAAGAGGAACCGGCCTTCGGCCAGGATTTTTTTTTTTTATCGAAAAATTTACAAATTTATCTAGATTCCTTGAAGGATGATTTTTTGTTTGGGGGGGGGGGGGGGGGAAATAAGGGTATATTCCTGCGAAACGGCATGTATTATATCTCAAGAACTGGGCAGTGTTATAGCATATTTGTTGTTTGTACATATATATGTATTATGTATGTTGCTTCGTAGTATACTATAAATGGAAAATATACTTGGTAAATGAATAATTAGAGGGCATCTGTGGACTCACTTTTACAATTTCCCAGCTCAGCTGGTGGGCGACGAGTGGAAGTGAGTCGAGTTGTATACTGCTATTCTATTGGTCAATAAACTGGGTGTGACGTCACGAGCGATGATGGAATATGAATGGTTGTTGTGGGAGTACGTCACTGTCTAGACGGTGACGTCACAAATTCTCGCAACATTTTAACGGGTGTAGGAATACACGTCAGTCCATATAATGAGCCTCTTTTGTTTCTCAATCCCTCTATGACGTCACATTGATTCATTTATTATCCTTGGTGTTTATAATCTCTCGGATTCGGGCCAGTCGGCCATATTTGAAATGGTGGAACTGTTGTTCAATGAATAGTGAAGTGTTTTTGCTTAATGAAAACACCTACAACATCTTCTATTTAACGGGATTACCAACGGAGCTTCCAGCGGAATTGTGTTAATTTGGCTGCAGACCATTATTGTCCAGTACACCAAGGGTAAGGGTTTTATACCGTCGTTATTTGGGTCCAAGCCTAGGCTACGATTACCACAGAATCTTTAATGAATATCCTCAATACAGACTTATTTCCTTCACTTACCTCGTCAATAATAACCCATATAGGTGGAGAGGCCCTGAATTATATCAAAGAAAAAGTGATGTTGAAACATTATCTGCAATTTAGCCATGTTGATTAACTCTTAGCCCACTTAACCCCTTCAGACTCATATGACGCAGAGCTTGGCAGATTAGCAATAAGAAATAGTTCTCTCACTCTTATAATTACCTCTTTTGGCGACCGTCAATCTTTTATGAATTAAATAACAAACCAGCGGGGGTGTGGGGGCGGCAGCCCCCACCTAATATACTAGGTTAGGTTAGGTAAGGTTGTTAGGTTACGCTAATATTACCCCTTATTTTCGTCTTTTACCTCTCAATTTCCCTGTACTTCATAGCCCTCCCCACTATCGGGGGCCGTATCTTAAGATCGTAATTGTTTAATCGAAGTCCTCTTTTTCTAGTTATTAAAAACGTATTCTATGGTGTATTATATGATATATAGAAGCAATAGAACTGTTCAAATTACCTGGGAAGTGTATATTAAACAAAATACAAAACTTTGAATAATGAGGTACGTAAGAGATAGGCTATGTGTTTTTTATCACTTTTCAACCCAAGACCAGCGGGGGTCTGGGGGCAGCAGCCCCCAGGATGCCCAGGTTACCTTTGGTTAGGTTAGGTTAGGTTAGGTTAGGTTAGGTTAGGTTAGGTTAGGTTAGGTTAGGTTAGGTTAGGTTAGGTTAGGTTAGGTTAGGTTAGGTTAATGACCAGCTATGTAAATACAGTAGTGAACATTTGGTTCAGTCTGTGCTCAAAAATCCATTTTCTTTAGGAGGAGGCCATACACTAAACAATTACCGTGATGTTGAAACATTATCTGCAATTTAGCCATGTTGATTAACTCGTAGCCCACTTAACCCCTTCAGACTCATATGACGCAGAGGTTGGCAGATTAGCAATAAGAAATAGAGTTCTCTCACTCTTTTAATTAACTCTTTTGCCGACCGTCAATCTTTTATGAATTAGGCTAAATACCAAACCAGCGGGGGTGTGGGGGCGGTAGCCCCCACCTAATATACTAGGTTAGGTTAGGTAAGGTTGTTAGGTTACGCTAATATTACCCTTATTTTCGTCTTTTACCCCTCAATTTCCCTGTACTTCATAGCCATCCCCACTATCGGGGGCCGTATCTTAAGATTGTTGGATAATGGGGGCAACTTTTTTTCCGGAGATTCTAATTAATGACAACCACTGTATAATTATGAAAACTAGCTAAAACCCCCCCACAAAAATCACGAAATAAAAGTTGGCCAGGTTCCTGGATGTTCCTTAATTTGCATGAACAAATTGTAATAGGCCTATAGAAACCTAATAAATCATATAGCCTAAATAACAAATCCACAAAAATACAATCATTGAAAATAGCTGTGGTCCGTCTCCTTAACCTCTGAAGTGCGCACGGGGGTAATTGAAAACCTCCCCCTGTGCTGACGTATTTGAGGTTTTTCGTCACTAAAATATTCATTGTACCATTAATAGCATTAATAATTATCCATATGCGCCTATTATCCCCTTCTTTACCGCATATCCAAAACGTGTACTACCGTACTCGCAAAAAAAGTTTGGCTGAAGAACCGTGACTCGGTCTCGTGTACTATGGTACACGGGACCCTAATAGGAGTCATTGAGGCTTCATATTTTGCGGTTTGGGTGCTATTATGATCCCCATGTGTTGGCAAATGGCATCTATGCCAATGATGCCACACATCATTGTCATGCCCCTGTCATAGGCATAGAGTTATGCCAATGACTAAAATATTTTTTTTAGGTCATTGTACCCTATATAGTTTAGTGTTTGTACATATAATACCCTATATTATGTGATATAATATAACATGGAAATAACTAACATGGCAATGGGGGGTCTGGTTGCCAGTCACGTGGCCTTGGGCTTGAGCCATGAGGGTGGGGAGGGAGGGAGTGACGGAGTCAGTGTATCTCCGACAGGCGTCCGTGAGGGTGCCACAGGATTATTACCAGTGCCATGGCGTCCTTACCTAGTGAATCCGACCAGGAAATGGACCTGTACAGTGACTTAGATGTATCAGATGACAATGAGGAACACTCAGACATCTCCATTAGTGACGAGGATGATGATTATTTACCCGAGAATGACAGTGATGTTAGCGGTAGTGAGGAAAGCGAAACTGATGATGATATCTCTCCACCATTGTCCCCCACCCCCACTGCCGCCGCTGGCCCTCCCGCATTTCATCTCCTGGCAGATCCCTTTGCCGACCAGCGGCCCACCAATTTACCACAGGTTATTGAAGATTTTGAAGATGTGCATCCAGCTATTATTCAACAACATGAGGCAGAGGAAATGACTGCCTTGGATTGCTTTGAACTATTTATTTCGAAGGACATTGTGAATACTTTATGCCTGTGGACCAATGAGAGGGCTAATAAGTTCTTCAGGGAGAACCCTACCAAGAATAGAAAAAGATTTATGGGAAGGAAGTGGGTAGACGTGAAGGAAGATGAGATGTATGTGTTTATTTGCCTTCAATTATTGATGGGGGTAACCAAATTGCCCAAGATATCAGATTACTGGAGCACCTCCATAATGTGTAGAGGCCCTCCTGTGTACCACTCCTCCATCATGAGTAGGAACAGGTTCTCTCAAATCATGAGGTTCATTAGATACTCACACCCAGATGATGCACAGCCCAAGATGCCCATGACCAGGATTGGCAGTTTTTTTTCATTGTTGCAAGAAAAAACTACCTTGTATTTCTCTGCTGGAAGCAATTTCGCAGTTGATGAAGCTCTCATACTTTTCAAAGGCAGATTACACTTCAGACAATATATAAAAACTAAGAGAAAACGCTTTGGGTTGAAGCTGTTTGCACTTTGCCCAAGTTCACCCAGTGCCAGGGGGTATACATGGAACTTTTGCCTGTACACACCCCGCCTCTATGACAGGATGTTGGATGACCCTGAACTACAGCCCCTCTCGAAGTCAGAGCGAGTACCTGTGTTTCTGATGTTGGACCTCATGAAGAAGGGAAGGCATGTCATCCTTGATAACTGGTATTCTTCCCTCCACCTTGCTGAGTACCTGTTGGCCCGGGACACTTTGACTACAGGCACAATTCGTGCAAATCGAGGTGTACCCAAGACTGTGAGGGATGAAAAACTTAAAAAAGGGCAAACCTTGTTCGCCAGAAAAGATGAGATTCTGCTGGTCAAGTTTCATGACACGAAGGAAGTGAATGTCATCACCACCAAATATGAGGCAGGTTTCGTGGAACGTACTCGCCATGTGAGGGGGGGTAAGGAGGAATTTATCAAGAAACCAGTACCAATCCAGCGCTACAACGAACAGATGGGTTCAGTTGACTTGGTGGACCAACTTTTGGAGCCAACTGACCCCACCAGGAAGTCGTATGCATGGTTCAAGAAGATCGGCCTACAC
>JBAKBP010031269.1:0-24646 GCA_037953745.1 Lithodes maja | reverse complement strand
CACACACACACACTCACACTCTCTCTCTCACACACACACACACTCACTGTCTCTCTCTCTCACACACACACACACACACTCTCTCTCTCACACACACACACACACACACACACTCACTCTATCTCTCTCTCTCTCTCTCTCTCTCTCTCTGGGGCCATATCTCATCATGCATCTTGCTTAAACTCTCTTTCTCTTTATCTCTCTCTGTTGCACCATTTTCGCTACCTATCTCTATATTTACCTATCTTACTCTTTGTTTCTATCTCGCACTAGTTTTGTGTACTGGTAGGTATCTTTATCTATCTTTTATCTATCTCACTATCTTTAATTATGTCTATCTTTATCTATCTTTCTCCTTTGTATCTTTATCTATCTTTTATCTATCTCACTATCTTTAATTATGTCTATCTTTATCTATCTTTCTCTTTGTATCTTTATCTATCTTTTATCTATCTCACTATCTTTAATTATGTCTATCTTTATCTATCTTTCTCTTTGTATCTATCTTGCAATATCTTAATCTACTGCTTGCTATCTACCTATCTTTCTCTCCATCTCTCTTGGCTCCACCATTCTAGCTACCTAACTATCTTTGTCTATCTTTTTCTTTGTATCTATCTCGCACTATCGTTATCTACTGCTCGCTATCTTTAATTATCTTACAATCATATTTATCTTACTATCTTTAATATGTCACTTGTTTCATATGTCTCACTCTTTGTATCTATCTCGCACTATCTTGATATATCTTACTCTGTGTATCTATCTCGCACTAGCTTCATCTATTGGTTGCTAGCTTTAATTATCTTACTATCTTTATCTTTATTTAAGGGTTGCTAGCTTTAATTATCTTACTATCTTTATCTATATTTAAGGGTTGCTAACTTTAATTATCTTACTATCTTTATCTTCTGGTAGCTATCTTTAATTATCTTACTATCTTTATCTTTATTTAAGGGTTGCTAGCTTTAATTATCTTACTATCTTTATCTTTATTTAAGGGTTGCTAACTTTAATTATCGTACTATCTTTATCTTCTGGTAGCTAACTTTAATAATCTTACTATCTTTATCTTTATTTACTGGTTGCTAGCTTTAATTATCTTACTATCTGTATCTTTATTTACTGGTTGCTAGCTTTAATTATCTTACTATCTTTATCTTTATTTACTGGTTGCTAGCTTTAATTATCTTACTATCTTTATCTTTATTTACTGGTTGCTAGCTTTAATGATCTTACTATCTTTATCTTTATTTACTGGTTGCTAGCTTTAATTATCTTACTATCTTTATCTTTATTTACTGGTTGCTAGCTTTAATTATCTTACTATCTTTATCTTTATTTACTGGTTGCTAGCTTTAATTATCTTACTATCTTTATCTGGTACTTACTCATTCTATGTATTCTACGTATGTACTACACTTGCTCAAAGAATTATCTGCACCCCTGCGCTGATCATCTGGTGTGTACAGCTCGGTAGGGTTGGCACCTCTGCCTGCAGCTATATCCATCCGAAGCGAGGATCGTCTCTGACCCATAATAAACAACGTATTTCCTCAACACTTATAACACATACTTTGACTTATATGTTAGTCAGTGTAGGGATGCAGACAATTCTTTGACCAAGTGTAAATAGGGTTAGGTAGGTGTTAATAGGTGTAAATAAGGATAGGTGTTAATAACCCTTCTTAATATACCTATTAATAACCATATTGGAGAGGAGTTTGTGGGTTAATGGTAGTTGATGTAGTAGACTTGATAGACTTGGTTG
The DNA here is from genome assembly GCA_037953745.1 of Lithodes maja. Classification (NCBI taxonomy): domain Eukaryota; kingdom Metazoa; phylum Arthropoda; class Malacostraca; order Decapoda; family Lithodidae; genus Lithodes; species Lithodes maja. The sequence continues at coordinate 22,875 of JBAKBP010031269.1, read as the reverse complement.
ATTATATAACCAAGTAGATATATTTCAACACCATTATCTTTTTATCTTTATATGAGAACAGGAGCAATCTTGATGGAGGAATATAGCATGAATATGTATTACGTAGAGTATTTGCCAAGTGTGTCTTTACTGATAATATAACTCTTTATGCACCATACCAGTCAGACCCCTCCATGGACAGTACTGATATTATGGTGCTAGACCCTCCCCATGGTTCCCAACACAGTCCACTACTAACATACACTGTATCTTACACACCAGTACCGGTACAGTGCCACCCTGTGCCAATATTGTCACCACCATACCATGCCATGGTCTGAGCGGTATGGTGGTGACAATATTGGCAATTTTTTTTTTTTTTTTTTTTTTATGGAGGTCTAGCGAGGAAACTAAACAATAATAAACAGGTAAATAAATATTTAAATACATGCGCCCATCCCCCCTTAAGGGGGGTGACCTGCTTTTTGTTATTTCTGTCCTTTTCTCTCTTTCTCTGGCTTGTATCCATTCGACCCCATTCAGCCAACTATTTTAAGACGTTTATCCCCATCAAGGTGTCGATTTCTTCCTGGCGAGCGATAGCGAGCCAGCATTATATGAAGAAATCCGGCTTCGCCGGAGACATTTTTCCATCGAAAAATGTATAAATTTAGCCTGCTGTCAAATAAAAATAAAAAATATGCTGGCTCGCTACCACTCGCCAGTAAAAAAATTGACACCTGGATGGGGATAAACGTCTTAAAACAGTAGGCTGAATGGGGCCAAATGGATACAAACCAGAGAAAGAGAGAAAAGGACAGAAATAACAAAAAGCAGGTCACCCCCCTTAAGCTGCTGCTACCCTCTCACACAGGTACCCTACTAGACACACACCGCCAGATATTATAATTATATAAGTAGGTGTGTGTGTGTGTGTGTGTGTGTGTGTGTGTGTGTGTGTGTGTGTGTGTGTGTGTGTGTGTGTGTGTGAGAGAGAGAGAAAGTAATAATAATAAAGAAAAATTACTCTTAGTTTTTCGTCACATTTTAATTAACTTGGCGCCGTACCCGTTTATAAGATTAATGAGATTGTATTACTTAACTACGCCTCCCTCCTTCTCAGCCCCCCCCCCCACCCCTCCCATTCGTTGTGACCTATAATGGGAAAAAAACAAATGAAGGTAGAAGCCTCAGAGATCGGCCAACCTCCGCCATATTGGGTCCACTGGGGTCATTATTAGCCTCTCTTGACACTCCAATATGTCCCTACCCATAACAAACATTCGGCACTACTGGTACAAGATTATATGGTTTGGTATTCCGGTCTTTTTTATATTTGTACTGTATTATTATCATTAATTTTGTTACAAGTGTGTGTGTGTGTGTGTCCCCCCCCCCCGTCAGACGCCGTAATTCCCGGGAAGGGGTGGCCGTGAACATTAGGTGTTCGTCACCAATTACTAGGTCAAGTTGCCCGGGCTTGACATCTACCAATAACATTTTGACAGTGAGGGCTCGAACCACCATCTGGAACACAGAGACAATCTGTTAAAAAGGCTAGCGAAACATAGACAGGATCAAGGTCTGAAACATGAGTTCAACAGGGCCAGGAATAAACTAAGTAGGAAAATAAAATCAGCGAAAACTAATTATTTTCACAATAAGGCAGAGGAATATCAGAATAACCCAAAGAAACTATGGAGGCACCTAAAAACAACAGGCTACAGCAACAAGACAAGGGATTCGTCTAACACTAATATTGCTCTCACCATTAATGATCAGATTTGCCACGATAAACGACAAATTTCAACCTACTTCAACTCCTTCTTCACCTCCATAGCAAACACACTTGCACAGAACCTACCTCAACCTCTCAATAAATACACGACAACAACGGCCACCTTTCGAAATTTCTACAGAGATAAAGACATACACCCAAACACATTTGGATTGCAAAATGTTACACCAAAATACACTTTTGACGAGCTGTCTAACCTAAATGTACATAAAAGCACAGGACCAGACAAAATTCCTGCCAAATTTCTACGAGATGGAGCCATTGGTATAGCAGGCCCCCTAACTCACATCATCAACTTGTCAATTAACACCAACACTGTACCTGCTGAACTGAAGGAAGCTATTGTAACCCCTCTATTCAAGAAAGGAAATAAACTAGAAGTTGGTAACTACAGACCAGTTAGCATATTATGTATTGTATCTAAAATCCTTGAAAGAGCGGTATACACCCAAATTGAACACTACCTCAAACAAAATGATCTATTCTATAAGTTTCAATCAGGTTTCAGATGCATGTACTCGACAGACTCCTGTCTCATCCACTTAACGGATCACATTCGTAAAGAAATGTCTAAAGGTAACTACACCGGTATGGTTCTTCTTGATCTACAAAAAGCGTTTGACACAGTAGACCATGATATCCTATGTAATAAACTACAAGCAATGGGCATAGGATCTGTGAACTGGTTTAAATCTTATCTTAGTGGTAGAACCCAAAGAGTCAAAATTGATGATAATATATCTGATCCTATGCCAATTAACTGTGGGGTCCCGCAGGGAAGCATCCTTGGTCCCTTACTCTTTCTCTGTTATGTGAACGACATGGAACTGAGCGTCTCATGTAAATTATTACTGTATGCAGACGACAGCGTGCTCCTGGTTTCAGGAAAAGACCCAATAAGTATTGCCGCTTCACTTTCCAAAGAACTAGAATCATGTAGTGAATGGCTAGTGGACAATAGACTATCTCTTCACCTGGGCAAGACGGAAGCCATCTTATGTGGAACAAAACGCAAACTGAAAGACATTGTGGGCTTCTCGGTCAACTGTAATGATATTCCTATAACAACAGTGTCACAAGTTAAATATCTCGGACTAAAACTGGACGCGAGTTTGTCAGGTGAAACAATTTTGGAATCTATCCTGAGTAAGTGTAGAGCACGTATAAAATACCTGTATAGACAGGTGGGATGCTTGCCCGCGGCGACCAAAAAGACCCTCTGCCAAGCGCTTGTTCAATGTCATTTTGACTATTCTGTGTCATCCTGGTACTCTGCATCATCTAAATCAGCACAGCACAAACTTCAGGTCACTCAAAATAAAATGGTTAGGTTCATGCTGAACCTAGGACCCAGATCACATGTTGGCCAGGAACAACTTCAGTCACTAGGTATGCTCAATGTCGCTGACAGGGCCAAACAAATCAGGCTCACTAATGCCTTCAAAATTTTCTATGACAGAGCTCCAGAGTACCTAAAGAATGATTTTGTTAAAGCAAATGAGAGGAGTGAACATAATACAAGAAACAGGATGTTTAATTTTAAGGTCCCGAGAATCCAAGGACAGGGTAAGCAAACATTCTTCTTCACCGCCATCAAAGACTGGAACGACCTACCCCAGTCAGTCCGTGAAAAGAGAACACTGTATTCCTTCAGACGTAGCCTGAAGGAACACCTGAACCGGACAGCTGCGAGAAGGGAGCACCAAGCTTATGTCTACTACTAAATGCGACATAAGAGATAGACAATCCAAACTGAAATGATTACTGATTACGGATTACTGATATTTACTATAGGATGTAAGGTATCTTAAAATAACCCCCTAGAAATACTTTTTCTAAAGTATCCATTTCTTTATCCTCCCCTTTTTTCCCCAGCTAACCTAATCCCACAAGGACCCCAATGGAAATACGCCTAACGGCCTTATTGGGCTATCCTTAGTTGGAATTATGCAAGGCTGGTACATGTCATATTTGTAACAAACTATGTGGTACCAACTCTGTAAATTGCGAACTGAATAAATATTATTATTATTATTATTATTATTATAACCGCCAACCCTTTGATCAGCAGCCGATGCTCTACTGACTATGCCACGGCTCGATCAAAAATATCATTATCACACCGTTGTTTGAAAATGAGCAGTGACTAAAAGAAATAATGTACTCTGCTTCTTTTCAACTGACGATATATTGCAAAGTTCCCATCAAGATTTCTCAGATATTTTGAAGATTTTGTAGTGAAATATGGTGCTAATTATATAAACTTGGTCTTCATTTTTGATGCAGAGACATACTGTAGTGGTTTAATATTTGTACATTAACTGTCGATAAATTAGCTGCTAAGGGATTCAATTTACCGTCAGATGAAATGAAACATAGTATAGTTTCTGACGATGGACAGGGAGATGCTACAGAAGATGAAACAGAAGGAAGTAGTAGGGGACGGAGGTATGGCTTGAAGGTCCACTTACACCTACTAACTGACTCTGTGCATCTCAAAATGAGAAATAATTTATGAAATTCTTTAGTTTATTTTCTACCTCTAGGACTCAAAGAGGTAAATAATATATCGATATCCCATCTAAATAACATAGAACCTTCTTAAACTGAACAAAATCGTCTTATGATAGCCACATGGGGAGGTTTGGTGGAGTGGTCTTGCCACTGGATTGGTAATCCAATGGACCCGGGTTAGAATCCCGATGTATCAATGGGAAAATATTATTGGGCTGAAATTTGTGCTGTACCTAGCTAGGTATCAGTGCATTACCACAATGCCCACCGAAACGCTAAAAAAATACCCTTATTGTTCTCTGATTAAATAGCACTGTATGAATATTCTCTAAAGGGGAGCAATGCCTAGTGAGTTAATTGCTCAATAAGTGACGTTATGAGAGTGAGGGTCCGAGTCTTGGGGGTGAGCCAGTGAAGTGCAAAGGTGGAGCAGCTCCAGAGATGGGGCTGCTTTGAGCTGTGAGTGGGCAACCAAGCTCTAAGTGCTTCACATGTCTCACTCCCAAGACTAGAACTTTCCTCACAGGCTTCACCGTGTTGAACGTACAGGCTCTCAGCCTATGCCCGAGAGGGAGTAGCCTAAGTTGGAATATATAAATAAAAAAAAAACACTATTGTAATATAAACACAGAATATATACCTCTTACAACTGACTATGTGCGATAATAGATAAGTCAGTCAGTCAGTAGCCAGCCCTTACTCCCACAAGGGGTAGGGAGAATAATAAAGAGACACAATGAATATAAACACCATGTGAGGAGGAGCACTTTATTGATAACGTTTCACAGATAGCTTCTCCAGGTCACCAGAAGAAGCTATCTGCGAAACGTTGTCAACAAAGTGCTCCTCCTCATATGGTGTTTATATGCAATCTGTCAACTTTTCAAAGTTATTTCAACAAAGAGAAACAAGAAGGGAAAAAGAGGTGACAGGAGAAGAACACATATAACAATTCGCACACAAAATATATCATAAAATAAATATAAACTTAAAAATAGCTAAATTGGCAACAGCACAATGACGTCACGGATGGAGCAGTAATGATGATATAGTATTTACCCCTTCTGTACCGGCGACGTCTTGTTAATTTAATTCTAGCTATATTTAGACGATTTTTTGCGGTTTAAGAAGCTGTGGAAGTAAAGAGGGTTAGGCTAAGTGAAATAGTTCGAAGCCTGTTAATTGCTAGAGACCCTTCTTAAAATAGATACAATCGTTTATATGTAGCCAGCAGAAACTTAAAAGGACGTCGCCGGTACAGGAGTTAATATTGTTCTTAGCAAATTATATAGTATTAATTATACTGTATATCTGATCTCCACAAAACTAAGAAAAATACCAAAATACCGACTTTTGTATTAATGAATAATAATGTTGTTCATTGGTTTGAGTCCTTAGATCAATATACAGTATATGAATCATGACTTAAGGGGGAGGGGGGGAGTTGTTTTAATAATTCACCTCCCTCATGTTTAGCCCCATTATTTTTCCGATTTTATGACGTTCGGCCCATTAGTTCAAGACCTTTCACCCCATTTATTTTACAGTATTAGGACCATTCGTGACCCTGGTGACCTTGGTGACCCTGGTCTCTGGGTCTTCTCCTGGGTGACCTAGATGTGTGTGCATTTGTGTTTTGTCTGTTTGTTCGTTGTTTTATGCGGTGTTTTGTGTTTTCCCTGTTCTTGCTCTGTCTTGAGGCGGCCACCTCCCAAGAAAAATAAACAAATAAACAAATAATAAAATAGAAATAAATAGAAAATAAACAATAAAAATAGGAAAAGTGGGGATTGGGCCTGAGCATATAGATAGATAGATAGATAGATAGATAGCACTATTCGTTATGTGTTAGAATGTTAATGAAAGCAAATTTTAGAAGTTGCTGGAATAGAATTGCAAAAAAAGTTGCCTGAATAATCCTTGGCGTGAATCCACCTCTGGGTTTTTGTTTGTGTTACGGATTATCATTAGTAAGTGAGAGTCCACCTGCCAATTACAATCTCTCTCCTTTGCTGACCTTTTCTTCCACTTTCCCTACTTTCGGGTTTGCTATCTCTACTACAATTAAGTCCTGACCATTTCGCTAGGATCATAAGGTCTGTGTGGCCAGTGCATCTATGTAAATCTCTCTCTCTCTCTCAGCACCACAACACAAGCCGGTGTTATTAAGGAGTGGGTCAGGGTCATATATTGGAGTTGGCTTGTTCCTGGCCTCATAAATTGTCTTACCTTCTTAGCCTCTTATACAACACTTCGTCTATATACTCTCTCTCTCTCTCTCTTCTCTCTCTCTCTCTCTCTCTCTCTCTCTCTCTCTCTCTCTCTCTCTCTCTCTCTCTTCCCACATATATTATTTCTTATACCCCAAAATTTCCTCCAGAATTTCCCTGCTGGAGTGGCCGCATTATCTGAAAGGCCGAAAATACCTTGGGGGGCCATTTTTGCTGTCGGGTTTCTTTCGTGTTCCAGATCCCACAACACAAATTCGGATACTTTACACATATTACTATTGCAGTATTATTTATTGCAGTATGTAGGTATGTACACTCGGATGCCATAATCTCTAGCTCACCTATATGAATTCCTGGACCCAGCATATTTTTACTTATGCAATTATAACTATCTGAATTAATTTTTTGGATAGAACTTGCTTTTCAATAAATACTATATATAGTTTTGCAGTTGATGTAAATAAAAGTATATAAATACACTTGTTTCTAAAGATATACTTCAGAGAAAAGAAATACCGGTAGAATACTATGGTATCCAAGTGTATAGTATTTACGGTATGTATGTATGTATGTATGTATGTATGTATGTATGTATGTATGTATGTGTGTATGTATGTATGTGTGTATGTATGTATGTATGTATGTATGTGTGTATGTATGTATATATGTATGTATGTGTTTATGTATGTATGTATGTATGTATGTATGTATGTGTTTATGTATGTATGTATTGTGACGCACCCAGTGCGTGGCAACGCAACCTGATTGTACTCCTTGGTACTCCACTGTACCGCCCGTACCACTGTACCGTGCTGGCTGCCTATATTGAGTGTGACAACATATAACTATGTTCTTTGTATCTCTGCAAAGGTCTCGTCATGTGCTAACCAGTGGTGGGTTTTGTTTTAAGCCATGTCGAGACCTTCCATTTAATATGTAGTATCAATAGAGAAGTTGATAGATAAGACAATGGGAGTTCAGAGAGAGAGAGTGAGTTAGGCTTCAGAGCGAGAGGGTAGCAATGCGCCACGCTGCCGGGGGGGGGTTGCCAGACGTATGGACTGGTTGGCAGCCTTGCGCTTATAGCTAGGCGCGACAGGGTTGGTAGTCCATTGCCGCCTGCCTATGCTGCCTGGGCTGCCCATGTTGTCGTACTGCACATTGCCTGGAGGCTCGCTGTGTGTTCCATGATCAGGTTGCCTAGAACCTTTGAGATTCTAACATCCCTTGCCCTCTCTCCCAACTTCTCACGGTTGCACTCTTTCTCTCTGACGACATTACTCTCATTTCATTCTTCTCTCTATTTAAATGCATACCCTTCCCTTGAGGTCCTAAAGGAGTTTCAGCACTCACCTCTCGTATTACTCTTAGGACAAGCATATATTTACATGTATTAGATTTAAGGGGTTAATGTGAACAGCGATCTTCTTGATGAGGATAGTTGGTGAACGTTCTACATGTTCACGAGTTATATGCCCAGCTCATCATCCAATTTGTGACTAGACTAGTGCCATGTGTAAGAGCCCGACCATGCCCAGGAGTTGTCTGTAGAGGGGCGAGGACTTGGCCTTGATTTGCCTACCGAGCCAGGAGCGAGTGTAGTACCAGAGACTACAGCTCGCTCGTAGTGCCGGTATAGTAGAGTAACGTAATTTATCTGTCCTTGTGTTCTCTGCAGTCTTTTCCTGGGTTCTCGCTTTCGGTGCTGGGACTCGTTGTTCCTGTGACTTGGCCTGCTAGCTAGAACACATGGGGATGATGAGTGGGTTATATCTTTATTTTACTATGCATTGCAGCTCTCTTTAAGTTTATGTATGTAACACTTTACAATACACATTACTCACACACAAGACAACACTATTAATACTTTCATGTATCAATTAACTGCACTGTCGTTTTGCTGCTGTGTCCGGAGTTCTGTTGCGTAGGGCGCATACGGACTCAGAGGGGAGACAGAGTGAGAGAAGCGAAGTAGCCTATGCGGTAGTAGGCTACCGGCGCAGTACTGTTGCCTGCAACCTTTTAGTTATTCCAAGTATAGATTCATTCTTATAATAAGTGACTACTATTTATGTTCCTTCCATGTGTATTATTAGGTATCTACTGGATCATGAACATCTTGTATGCTACATGCTAGTGCATGTTAGTAGGGGACAGTTATTCTAGTGCACGCGCTTTCAAGTAGGCGTGTACATTTGTCATTTAGCATTTCACTGTCATACCTTTAGCCTGCTTCTATTCTACATTATTAGAGGCTTAATATTAACGTAGTTTCTTGAGTATTGCATTTCTTTAGTAATAACGTAACCTATAAATGTCTGAGGGAGTTTAGCCTCATAGCCTACCCCTGTTGTACACTTTCGCCGAGTTAAGGTACCTCGTTACCATAGACGATAACTCTGTAGGGCGTTGGTGCTTTTGTTGTCTGGAGCATATAGTATTTGGGACTGGAATCGAGCGTGTCGTTGTCACATAAGCCATTTCTGTCCTACGATCAAGAATCCCGAATATGTATTGCCGATCCAGCCGTAACAAAATGGCGACCTTGCACAAGATTCAGTAGTATCCTATCACATGTTTTTTGGAGAACTATTCTATGCTACCTAGTAGAGCTGGCTAGAATTTTCTTGCATATTGGAGGAATTTTTATTGTGTCATTATTGTATTGGTGGACTTGCAGATTGTTTCGTTGGGGGTGTCTAGAGTAGAGTCATTCAAGCATCTTTAACATTTTGTGAGTCGAGACTGCAATTAGTAATAAGCACTTTTTTTTTTTTTATGAACAGCAATTGTATAACCAGCACTATGTCTAATGACTCATCATTTACGGGGGAGGATAACACGGTACAGCCTAGTGACCAGCAAGTACAACAGATATTTAGGGAGGGGAGTGTTATAAGTGGAGAGAGGGATGCCCGGGCATTTTTGCAGACACCTTTGACCGAACAGCGCCTGCAGGCTATTGATTGTTACGGTCTTCGCTGTTTAGCCACGGTTTTGGGGCGGGACTGTCCTGACAGTTGGCCCAAGAAGAATTTGGTGGCATGTTTGTTGGGTGATGGCGATGGGGCGGTGGGTGGAGTGGGGTCTTGGGGGGGTTCCCTCCAAGCCTCCATTCCACTCTACCCCTGAGCTGGGCCCTCAGCCAGCGATTCTTAGCACGATGCAGCAGGAGGGTTCTCAATGGCAAGCTGGCTTACCCGTAAACACGTCTCGGTGTGGATCCCCCATTTTGTGCTCTCCCCCCCCAGGCCTGTCTCTTGAGATGTTATTTCAGCTAGAACTAGCTAAGCTTAAGTTGCAAGAGAGTCAACAGTCTAGTATAGAACGCATAGAGGTTGCTAGAATCCAAGCCAATCAGGATGCAACCAGGTACCAGGCTGAAATGGATGTCGAGAAGTCTAGAGTAGAGACCACGGGGCGTCATCTCGGTGGTGGGCACCGGGTTACAGACTCACTTTCGCATTTAATTAAGTTAGTACCCGCATTTGATGAGACAGCAGTGACTGAGTTTTTTGCTCGTTTCGAAAAGAAGTGTCGTGAGTATGACTGGCCGGAGGTTAAATGGGCAGCATTAGTTTCATCACGTCTAGTGGGTAAGGGGTTGAAAGCCTACGATGCACTGTCACTGGACGAGAGTGTCGTGTATGGACTGGTGAAGGAGGCTGTGCTCCGGGCCTACGAACTGCAACCCGAAACTTATAGATTGAAGTTCCGTGGCGTGAATAAGAAGAGCGACGTCAGTTTTATGGAGCACGCACGGGACTTAACAGATGCAGGTAATAACTGGTTTCGGTCCGAGCACGCAGAGTCGGCTGAGGAAATTAAGCAACTTTTCTATCTGGAACAGTTTTACAAATGTACTGGAACCGATCTAACGCTGAACATTAAGGAAAAATGTCCCAAGACAGTAGAGGAGGCTGCCAAGATGGCAGACCTCAGATTATCATTGATTCGTGGTTGCGGTGCCGCTCAGAGGGCTGAGTCAGGGCAGAAGGGGCGCTATACCCCACCCACCAGAGTTTTCGATAATAACAAATCCTATGACACACATAACCACACTAAAAGCATTGCACCTAATAACACCTACAAACACAAGCCTCTCCCGTTTACTAAAGGTCAGGCCCCTTCTTCGCCCGCACAAGGGAAGAAGCCCATTGGGGATGTGAAATGTTACAAATGTCAGAAGCTAGGCCATTATTCACGTGAGTGCCCTAGTAACACTCCCGCTAAGCCGGTGTCATTGGTTCACAGTATCGGTGTGTCTCTGAAGGCTGCAGCAACTGCCCGGGGTAGGTTGTCAGCAGCTGAGGCACACGCGGTAAAGAAGCGTACGGAAGGCTCGACACCTGTCCGGGACACTTTCTGTAACCATCGGGGACACGGGTTTGTGAGCTGGGGGAGTGAACTACGGAGGGTTGACTTGCTGAGGGATACGGGGGCTTCGCAAACTTTGTTGAGGAACTTCACAGGGAAACCGATAAATGCGGCCAGAGTTGTTGTGGTGCAGGGTATAAATGCTACGAGGTCATACCCACTTGTGAGGTTGGAGTTGAGAGTGGGAGAGGTGTGCAGGGAGCTGGATGTAGGGATCGTTGAGTGTTTGCCAGTTGAGGGCGTCGACCTTCTTCTCGGCAACGACTTTGCGGTGCCCACTTCCGGGACTCCACCCTTAGTCGTTGCCGAGAGGGCGGCCGACGTGGATGGTGAGAATCGGGAATGGGTTGGGAGGTGCCAACAGGATGAGATGGCCTGTGTGGTAACCCGATCTCGCTCTGCGGCTCCTGCACAGCCTAGCACTCAACCTCGGGGACAGTGGAGGAAGGATCAGGAGAAGGTTGCTAAGGGCAGGAAAAGGGACATTGATTCTGCTGCACTTCTCGGTGATTCGGTACTTGGACCTATAATAAACACGGGAGTTGACTCTGGCCCAGATATGGTGTGTAACAAGGCAGAGTTGGGTAAGACTTCGCGTGAGGCAAGAGCTGTAGCGAGAGCCACTAAGGCAGTAGAGCCTACTAGCCGGGGTAATGTCTTATTACAAAACCATCTTGATGCATTGACGCCCGGGGACATTAGTGAGCAGCAGCTGCAAGACGCTAGCCTAGCTCGTTATAGCAATGGTGCCATAGAGTTGGAGGAAGATGGGGATGCGAAGCCGGGAGATTTCTTTAGGCTCAACAGGATATTGTACCGCAGATTTCTAGACCCCAAATCGAAGTGGGAGGGCGGTGCGAGGGTAGTAGACCAGGTGGTTGTTCCAAATAAGTATAGAGAGTCCTTATTGTGTCTGGCGCATGATGTGCCGGTGGCGGGTCATTTGGGGGTAACAAAAACATTGGCGGCATTGGGCAGGTTTTTCTGGTGGCCTGGGGTCAAGGCTGATGTCTGTGCATGGGTGGCTGGGTGTGCGACCTGCCAGACAACGGGGAAGCCTAACCAGACCATCCCGAAGGCACCTTTGTTTCCCATACCTGTCACCGGGCCTCCGTTCAGCAAAGTTGTAGTAGATTTGGTTGGCCCTTTCCCGCCTACTAGTAGTGGCAATAAATTCCTGTTGACAATCATGGATGTGGCTACGAGATACCCGGACGCATACCCCATGAGAAACGGCTCGGCAAAGGCAGTTGTTAAAAACTTATTATTGTTCTGTTCCCGTTATGGATTTCCACGTGAGGTGCAGTCAGACCAGGGGAGCAATTTTACATCCAAATTGTTCAAGCAAACCCTTCAGTTGCACGGTATATGTTCTGTAGTGTCGTCAGCCTACCATCCCGAGAGTCAGGGAGTCTTGGAGCGGTGGCACTCGACCCTGAAGAGTATGCTACGCTGTTACTGTGCAGAACATGACACTGATTGGGATTTGGGTCTGCCGTATGTTCTGTTCGCTGCACATGAAGTCCCAGGAGAGAGCCTGGGGTTCAGTCCAAATCAACTAGTCTTTGGCCATAATGTGAGAGGACCTTTAAGTATGGTGAAAGAGATCTGGGAGGGCGAAGAGAAGCCGGGGTCTGTACTTAAATATATCCTTGAGAGCCGGGAGAGACTTATAGGTTGCATGGCAGCGGCAGGTAATAACTTGGTTAATGCACAGGCGGTCATGAAGCACCAGTATGACGCCAAGGTGAAGCTTCGGGAGTTTTCGGTGGGTCAGGAGGTAATGTTGCTTTTACCTTTGCCTGGACACCCCCTTTCTGCCAAGTTTATTGGGCCGTATGTGGTGGCTAAGAAACTGTCCGATCTTGATTATCTCGTTGCAACACCTGACCGTAGAAAAAAACATCAGTTATGTCATGTTAACCTCATGAAAGAGTATGTGAGACGCCCCTCAGAGCCTCTCACTGTCCCTGTGCTGGCCTGCAGCGGCCAGGGTGGAGAAGGAGGTGGGGACAGTCATGCTGCTGAGGAGGATAGCTGGGACTGTGTCATTTCCGCGGAACAGTGGGCGGGGAATACTGAACAAGAGGCTAGGCAAGCTGTAAGTCACCTGCCTGAGCACCAGGGTGCTGCTGTCCTAGGCCTGTTCAGGTCATACCCCTCTGTTTTTGCCGAACACCCAGGTCTCACTACTCAGGTAACGCACGACGTGGACGTCGGTGATAATGTGCCCTTCAAGTCAGTGCCCTACCGTGTGCCCCCGGTAAAGTTGCCAGCTTTACGGGAGGAGTTAAAGTACATGGTTGAGAGAGGGATGATCACTGAAGGTTATGTGAAGTGGACATCACCCGTCACGTTGCAGCCAAAACCTGACGGCAAGGTGCGGTTCTGCGTAGATTTTCGTAGGCTAAATGGCTTGACCACTACCAACCCTTACCCTTTGCCTCGAGTTGACGACAGCGTGGACAAGATAGGGAATGCAAAGTACCTTACTAAAATTGATCTTGTAAAAGGCTACTGGCAAGTACCCCTGTCGGACCGAGCTAAGCAAGTTTGTGGTTTTGTGGTAGATGGCAAGACCTACCAATGTAACGTAATGCCTTATGGGCTTAAGAACGCACCTGCCACGTTTCAGAACCTGATGAACGATATTTGTGACGAAATCCCTAACTGCACGGTCTACCTTGATGACGTGATAGTGTATGATGACGATTTTGAAAATCACCTAAGGCACTTAGAGACCCTGTTTGGGAAGTTGCACGATGCTGGGCTGGTGGTGAACCTGAGGAAGTGCGAGTTTGTAAAGGCTACTGTGCAGTATCTTGGCTTCGTGGTCGGGTTAGGCCGGGTGTGCCCCCCCCCCCCTGAGCAAGATACAGGCTATCAATATGTTTCCCAGGCCCACCACTAAGCGCCAGGTCATGCGGTTCCTAGGTATGATAGGCTATTATAGGCGCTTCATCCGGGGATACTCTACTGTCTTAGCACCGTTAACTGATCTACTGTCGAAGTCAGTGAAGTTCTGTTGGGCTGCGGAGTGTCAGAGGGCTTTCGACCTAGTCAAGCACCTGCTGTGTACACATCCGATTTTGAGAGCCCCAGACTTCTCCAGGAGTTTTCAGCTGGCGACTGATGCCAGCGGTGTGGGTGCCGGGGCAGTGTTACTGCAGACTGATTCCGAGGGCTTGGAACACCCAGTGAGCTTCTTTTCTCGCAAGTTTAATTCGGCACAAAGGAATTACTCGACTATAGAGAAGGAGCTTCTTGCTATCGTTTTGTCGCTCAAACATTTCGAAGTTTATGTTCCAGCCTACGGTCCGGTAGTGACGATTTATACGGATCATCATCCCTTGAAATTCCTAAATCAGTTTCACAATCGGAATATGCGGTTGACCAGGTGGTCCCTAATGCTCCAAGAGTATAATCTCAACATTCAGCATATTGCCGGGAGTGAGAACGTGATAGCAGATTGTCTATCAAGGGTTGATGATCCAGGATAGTCGTGCACGGTGTGTGGGTTGAGCAGGAGTAAAATTAGGCTATCATAACGCCGTCCAAAAAGATTATAAAACAATAAAATAAACGAGAATTTTTTTTTTTAGTTTTGTAAGTCTTTATTGTTGTAGCATGATGCATGCGATATTGTGTTTTATGTATAATTCACACTTCAGTTGTTGTGCACCTTTTGCAATTAGTGGCAGCTAAGGGTAGCAGGTCGGTTGGTTGCCTGTCAGATTTTGATAATGCTTCTAAGGTCGATTATCTAAAATCTTGGGGGGGCTGTGACGCACCCAGTGCGTGGCAACGCAACCTGATTGTACTCCTTGGTACTCCACTGTACCGCCCGTACCACTGTACCGTGCTGGCTGCCTATATTGAGTGTGACAACGTATAACTATGTTCTTTGTATCTCTGCAAAGGTCTCGTCATGTGCTAACCAGTGGTGGGTTTTGTTTTAAGCCATGTCGAGACCTTCCATTTAATATGTAGTATCAATAGAGAAGTTGATAGATAAGACAATGGGAGTTCAGAGAGAGAGAGTGAGTTAGGCTTCAGAGCGAGAGGGTAGCAATGCGCCACGCTGCCGGGGGGGTGGTTGCCAGACGTATGGACTGGTTGGCAGCCTTGCGCTTATAGCTAGGCGCGACAGGGTTGGTAGTCCATTGCCGCCTGCCTATGCTGCCTGGGCTGCCCATGTTGTCGTACTGCACATTGCCTGGAGGCTCGCTGTGTGTTCCATGATCAGGTTGCCTAGAACCTTTGAGATTCTAACATCCCTTGCCCTCTCTCCCAACTTCTCACGGTTGCACTCTTTCTCTCTGACGACATTACTCTCATTTCATTCTTCTCTCTATTTAAATGCATACCCTTCCCTTGAGGTCCTAAAGGAGTTTCAGCACTCACCTCTCGTATTACTCTTAGGACAAGCATATATTTACATGTATTAGATTTAAGGGGTTAATGTGAACAGCGATCTTCTTGATGAGGATAGTTGGTGAACGTTCTACATGTTCACGAGTTATATGCCCAGCTCATCATCCAATTTGTGACTAGACTAGTGCCATGTGTAAGAGCCCGACCATGCCCAGGAGTTGTCTGTAGAGGGGCGAGGACTTAGCCTTGATTTGCCTACCGAGCCAGGAGCGAGCTGTAGTACCAAGACTACAGCTCGCTCGTAGTGCCGGTATAGTAGAGTAACGTAATTTATCTGTCCTTGTGTTCTCTGCAGTCTTTTCCTGGGTTCTCGCTTTCGGTGCTGGGACTCGTTGTTCCTGTGACTTGGCCTGCTAGCTAGAACACATGGGGATGATGAGTGGGTTATATCTTTATTTTACTATGCATTGCAGCTCTCTTTAAGTTTATGTATGTAACACTTTACAATACACATTACTCACACACAAGACAACACTATTAATACTTTCATGTATCAATTAACTGCACTGTCGTTTTGCTGCTGTGTCCGGAGTTCTGTTGCGTAGGGCGCATACGGACTCAGAGGGGAGACAGAGTGAGAGAAGCGAAGTAGCCTATGCGGTAGTAGGCTACCGGCGCAGTACTGTTGCCTGCAACCTTTTAGTTATTCCAAGTATAGATTCATTCTTATAATAAGTGACTACTATTTATGTTCCTTCCATGTGTATTATTAGGTATCTACTGGATCATGAACATCTTGTATGCTACATGCTAGTGCATGTTAGTAGGGGACAGTTATTCTAGTGCACGTGCTTTCAAGTAGGCGTGTACATTTGTCATTTAGCATTTCACTGTCATACCTTTAGCCTGCTTCTATTCTACATTATTAGAGGCTTAATATTAACGTAGTTTCTTGAGTATTGCATTTCTTTAGTAATAACGTAACCTATAAATGTCTGAGGGAGTTTAGCCTCATAGCCTACCCCTGTTGTACACTTTCGCCGAGTTAAGGTACCTCGTTACCATAGACGATAACTCTGTAGGGCGTTGGTGCTTTTGTTGTCTGGAGCATATAGTATTTGGGACTGGAATCGAGCGTGTCGTTGTCACATAAGCCATTTCTGTCCTACGATCAAGAATCCCGAATATGTATTGCCGATCCAGCCGTAACAGTATGTATGTATGTATGTATGTATGTATATATGTATGTATGTGTTTATGTATGTATGTATGTATGTATGTATGCATGTATGTATGTATGTATATATATGTATGTAATTATGTATGTATGTATGTAGGCCTATGTATGTATGTACGGTATGTAAAATATGTATCTATTAGTTATTATTATTATTATGATTATATTATTAGGGGTTCAAATCTACGGCGGGGAACCCCTATTTAAATATTTTGGAATACTTTTGTTTACTTTCGATAATCAACATTGCGAAAGTCTATAACACACACACACACACACACACATACACACATACACACAGCCCGTAGCCTAGTAGGTAGAGCTCTCGTCTCACACACGAGGGGTCGGGGGTTCAATCCCCGGCCGGGCGGAGACAAATTGGGCTAGTCTCCTTTCATGTGTTAGCCTCAGTTCACCTAGCTGTAAATAGGTACCTGGAATAAGTGGACGACGTTGTGACGTCCCATCTGGGGTTGGCAAAAATGGTACAAGGCGAGATGGGTATCATATGGTTCACCTAAGCTGATGGCTACCTAAGCCTTCGGGCGAGACGGTACCGTCTATAGTGAGAGTGGTACCATACAGATCCACCCTAAGCCTTCGTTTCCGATGTCGCCAATTGGCTAAACAATACAGACTACACACACATCCACAGCCATTCCAACGATACATAAACACTTAACATGCATTTCACGCAATACATTCCCAGTTAAGGAGGCGCGATAATAATGAGCTTAGCTCGCATTGCGTGGATTCCCCTTGACGAACAAGTAACTGAGTAACTGAGTAACACACACACACACACACACACACAACTTATACTATTCTTCTTTACTTTTTTTGTTGGGTAAAGGTATTTTTACAGATAATATAATGAAACAAAGGCGAGCTCCAAAAATAAAGAGAATTGAATTAACTTTCCATATAGAGGTTACTATTTAATTTGTGAGTCAATTAATCCACGTCTCCTCAGCCAATTAAGGGGGTAGTGCTTGTGTTTTGGTATATACAGTTTACTATCTACTATTTTATTTTAAAGTTTCCTCGCTAAACCTTCATCAAACTTAAAAAAAAAAAAAAAAATCTAGACATCCTTTCAAGATAAATTTGTACATTTTTTGGTAGAAAAATTTCCCAGCCGAAGGCCGATTCCTTCTAAAAATACAGGCTTGCTATCGCTCGCCAGGTAAAAATTGACACCTAAATGGCACAAAAGGGGCGAAAGGTTTCAAAATCACCATATTTACGGAACGAACGTCTTAACATTTCAAAACTAATATGCTAAACATGAGGGAGAAGGGGGTCCAGAAAAAGCGACTACCTCCCCCTTAAGGCGACCCAAACATTTTCTTCGAAAGGGTGAAACTGGAAAAGCTGGAGAAGATGACAATTAACCCCTTCTGTACCGGCGACGTCTGTATCCAGCTATAGTTAGACGATTGTGTGCAGCTTAGGAAGGATCTGTGGTCGTATAAAGGGTTGGGTGAGATAGTTCGAAGCCTGTTAGTTGCTAGAGACCCTTTGTAAACTGAATGAAATCGTCTAATAATAGCCAGAATAAAGTACAAAAGACGTCGTCGGTATAAAAGGGGTTAACCCTTTCAGTCCCGGTGACGCCCTTTTTTCATTGTGTTCTGGCAAGTATTGGAGGATTATATTCAGCTTATGAAGGACGTCTAACAATTAATAGGCTACTGGTTATATCAATTATATCACACACACACACAGTACATACATCTCTCTCTAACACAGCTTTTATTTAAATAATCTGTTAAGTGCCAATTCATATCCTTTTGCAAGCCAATATACATGACCCTTGCATATGTAAGCAACATAATTGTCCTCAATATTCTTTGCTAATGGTTTGATCTACAATTAAGTACCTTTGGATATGCGCCATATCCATCCCGGAGGACTACTAGTATCTTCCTTCTGAATATTGTTTTGCTACTAAACTTAATTGAATCTTGATCTTTGCACGTATACAGTTTCCTTCCTTACTTATTGATATGTTGTGTCAGGTACGATGAAGCGATACTGCTGATATCTGTAGACTTGCGTTGAAATTCAAACTTTCCCTTTTAAGATGTATGTTTTTTTGTTTTGTTTTTTTACTACCATATTTATCTTCAGTAGTATGGCTGGCCTTAAACAACTTATTTATATGTAGTATGTCCCACCCTCCCCAACACATACACACACACACACCTCCCCTCTCACACTTTCCTCCTCCCTGGAGTACCTTACCTCCTCCTCCTCCTCCCCCCCCCCTACTCCTCCTCCTCTCCCACCCATTCCTCTACCTCCTACAAAACCCCTAACCATACTGCTGTATTGTCCTCAATATTCTCGGCTAATGGTGGGTTCACACATTCACGTATATTGCTCCCGTCCGGCGTGTCGCCAATTTATGTAAAGACGCGAGTAGTTTCTGCCGTTGAACGCCCGTTCTTCCACGTCTATTGCACTTCCCGACAGACTAGCGTAACGGGGCCAGTGTTACGTCAGACGTAATGGAGTCATATTAAACTACGTACGTGTTTGCGACGTGCGTAAGCATAGTCCCGTTCGACCTCAAGGGCTGCACGATTTGCGGGAACACAGGCCACGCCCATGCCACGCCCCCTCAAGACCGGCGTAGCTGAGGCCACACGTCTTGGGATTTGTTAGGTCGTACCTGGACCGGTTCTGGCCAATCGTAGGCACACCCTGTCTGACCAAACACAGACAAAGACAGTCTTTGTCAACCACGTAGGTCTGGGTTGGAATCTGGGAACTACAAAAAGGCAGGAATGGCCACACCATTCCCATTCCCAGTCCTTCATCGGCACCATGAACAACATCGAGGAATTCATCCTGGAGGAGTTACCCGCTGAGTGCCAGCCAATTTTGACGGTGTGCTTCTGCCAGTGCCAGATATTTTTTTTTTTTTTGGCTAAATCTATTAAGTTGGGGTTAGGGTCCCTCTAGGATGTTTAAGGAGGGATTAACACGGTCGGGCTCAGTTGGGGGTCTTGTGGGACAGCATGCGTGTTTAAAAACAAAAAACAATCTGATCAAGGTCTATAACGGGGACTCATGTATTTTAGATCCCGGTATGTCTTTGTTATAATACTGTATATACTAAACTTCGGTAGTGTTAAAAATTATCTTCAATATCAATGTATTACTCATCTAACTATATATATGTAATGACATAGTTTAAGCTAGAAATAGGGTGAAGATTGCGTATGCACCTTCGCCCTTTTGAGATAATGTAACTATAATAATAATAATCTTCTGGTTACTTATATAGCGCCTGTCTCTCCTCCTTCGAGGATTCGCAAGCGCTTGGCTTTCTTTAGTCTACCAGAGACCATTACCCATCCCCCTTGCTCATGGGGAGTACAAAGGAGTACAAAGGAAATCAAGCAACAACAGATCTAGTGACCCTTCTAGGTTGCTTGTCCTCCAAAACACTGAGGATCAAGTGTCCAAACAGTGGTTTAGAGTGGGTAAGGGAACATTGGAAAGGGAATTACTGCCCTGGAACTAATGTCCGTGGCAGGATTAGGAAGTTAGTAGGGGACAGATGGGTTAGTAACTGAGGGGGGGATAAAATAAAGTTATTCATTTACAAACGCAGTCAGTCGCGGGTTTGATGCGAGATATTTGTCTAGGCGGAGTTTAAATGAATCAACGGTGATGCAGTCTATAACGTTTCGGGGAAGCCCATTCCACAAGTTGACAACTCGATTGAAGAAGAAATTCTTAGATTCGTGCGAGTTAAAAGATTTACCAATAATTTTGCAACCGTTTCCCCGCGTGTAATTAGATTGGTCGATAGTGAAGTACTTACTACAGTTCATATTGTCGATGCCTTTGATGATTTTGAACACTTGAATTAAGTCGCCTCTTAATCTGCGCTGGGTTAAAGGAAATAGATTTAATTCTCTAAGACGCTCTTCGTATGGTTTGTTCTTTAGGCTAGGTATCATTTTGGTAACTCTACGTTGAACTCGTTCTAGCTTGTTTATATCTTTTTGGTAATAAGGGCACCAGGATTGAACGCAGTATTCCAGAAGAGGGCGGACTAAGGAATTGTAAAGGGTTAGGATAACTTCTTTGGATTTATGCTCAAATGACCTGCCTATAAAGCCAATTATTTTGTTTGCCTTCTTAACAACTTCTGAACATTGTTGACTCGGTTTTAGGTTACTCGATATTGTTACTCCCAGATCGGTTTCTCTGTTTACATTCTTAAGCTGAGTGCCATTCATCGAATAGTTTGCTTTCTCATTTAGGTATCCGATATGTAGTACTTTACATTTATCCGCATTGAAACTCATTTGCCAAATTTGGGCCCAACATGACAATTTATCTAGATTGTGTTGCATATCGTCAACTTGTTCTTTTGAGAGTACGCTATTTGCAATTTTTGTATCGTCAGCAAATTTTGAGATTGTACAGGTGAGACCCTCATCTATGTCGTTGATGTAAATTAGAAAGAGAATTGGTTCTAGTACCGATCCCTGGGGTACCCCGCTACTTACATTGGTCCATTTTGATGCCTTACCGTTTATGACTACTCTTTGCTTTCTGTCGCTGAGCCAATTTTCTATCCATTTCAACACACCCGTCTTGTATTCCATGCGCTTTTAGTTTTAGCAGTAAACGTTTGTGGGGAACTTTGTCAAAGGCCTTTTGAAAATCAAGGTATATAATATCTACAGCTTTACTCTCATCGTAGAGGTTGAGGATATCGTGGAAGAAGTCTAAGAGGTTTGTTAAACAGGAACGTTTTTTACGAAAGCCGTGTTGAGTATCTTTAAGTATGTTATTTTCCTCTAAGTGATTTACGAGTCTGTCTCTTATGACCGTTTCTAGCATTTTACATACAACTGAGGTTAAGCTAATTGGACGATAGTTACTGGATAGGGATTTGCTGCCTTTTTTGAATATCGGTGTTACGTTGGCTAGCTTCCACTGATCGGGCATAGTTCCAGACTGCAAGGATTTATTGAATAGTAATGTCAGTGGTTTAGAGAGCTCATCCTTAGCTTCCTTTAGAACTCTAGGCGAGATTGTATCAGGTCCAGGCGTTTTATTTACCTTGAGTTTATCTAAACAATTCAATACTTCTCTCTCTGTAACGGTGATATTGCTTAAAACATCTGAATTATCAATCTGAATCGGCGATGGTGTAGGGATAGGGATATAGGGAGATGGTAACCGCCGGCTGTATCCCAGAAAAACTTTTCAATCTGAGCGGGGATTGAACGCGAGACCTTCAAGGTGGGAATCAGGCACGCTATCAACTGAGCCAGCCAGACGGCTAGTGATACTTGTGTAACATTTGTACTTTTCTCAATAAAACAATCAAATCAAATCAAATCAAAACCCCCCTCCCTCTCTCCCATAACCACACACCCTACTAAACCCCCCTCCCTCTCTGCCATAACCACACACCCTACTAAACCCCCCTCCCTCTCTCCCATAACCACACACCCTACTAAACCCCCCTCCCTCTCTGCCATAACCACACACCCCACTAAACCCCCCTCCCTCTCTCCCATAACCACACACCCCACTAAACCCCCCTCCCTCTCTGCCATAACCACACACCCTACTAAACCCCCCTCCCTCTCTCCCATAACCACACACCCTACTAAACCCCCCTCCCTCTCTGCCATAACCACACACCCCACTAAACCCCCCTCCCTCTCTGCCATAACCACACACCCCACTAAACCCCCCTCCCTCTCTGCCATAACCACACACCCCACTAAACCCCCCTCCCTCTCTGCCATAACCACACACCCCACTAAACCCCCCTCCCATACCCACACACCCCACTAAACCCCCCTCCCTCTCTGCCATAACCACACACCCCACTAAACCCCCCTCCCTCTCTGCCATAACCACACACCCCACTAAACCCCCCTCCCTCTCTCCCATAACCACACAACCCACTAAACCCCCCTCCCTCTCTGCCATAACCACACACCCCACTAAACCCCCCTCCCTCTCTCCCATAACCACACACCCCACTAAACCCCCCTCCCTCTCTCCCATAACCACACACCCCACTAAACCCCCCTCCCTCTCTCCCATAACCACACACCCTACTAAACCCCCCTCCCTCTCTCCCATAACCACACACCCCACTAAACCCCCCTCCCTCTCTCCCATAACCACACACCCCACTAAACCCCCCTCCCTCTCTCCCATAACCACACACCCTACTAAACCCCCCTCCCTCTCTCCCATAACCACACACCCCACTAAACCCCCCTCCCTCTCTCCCATAACCACACACCCTACTAAATATTATATTACTATCGGCATGTAAACTTCTCCACTGGTCATATTGCGCTAACTATCCC
>JBAKBP010031268.1:2500-24646 GCA_037953745.1 Lithodes maja | reverse complement strand
CTCCTCCCAACCAGCACCGCCTTCGTTCATGTAGTTCCTCACTCCATCCTTCCACCTCATATTCGGTCTACCTCTCCCCCTCTGTCCCTCCACCTCACTCTCGTACACCCTCTTAGTCATTCTCTCGCTTTCCATACGTTCCATATGGCCGAACCATCTCAAGTTGTTCCTTTTCACACTTTCCAGCACATCTACCTCCACACCACACCTCCTTCTTACTTCCTCATTAGTCTGTCTATCCCTCCATGTAACTCCGCACGCACTCCTTAAGTAATTCATTTCCACTGCTCTCACTCTTGGTCTGAGTCTCTCAACCAACGTCCATGCTTCGCTTCCGTAAGTCAGTGTCGGGATTACCACACTGTCATGCAAGGACTTCTTCACTTCCATACTGACCACCCTATTTCTTGTTACTGCTTTTAGCGTTCCTACAACCCTCTTCCCCTGTTGTACCCTCTCCCGCACCTCTTCATCCATAGTCCCATCTTTACTCAACACACTGCCCAGATACTTAAAAGAGTTGACGATCTCCATAGCCTGACCGTTCAGCTTCACCTCACACTCTGTGACTTCACCCCTTTCGAAGACCATAACCTTGCTCTTCCCCGTATTTACCTTCAAATTCCGTTTTTCGCACACTGTTCCAAACTCATTTACCAGACCCTGCAACTCCCATTCATTATCACTCATCAGAACTGTATCATCCGCAAACAGCAGTATAGGTAGCTTCCACTCAATTCCCTCCCTTTTCAGCAATACACCAACATCCACTGCTCTTGATAGTATTTCTTTCATAACTCCATCCATATATACAGTAAACAACCACGGGGACATCACACACCCCTGTTTCAAACCAACATTCAGGTCAAAGAACTCGCTCTGCTCACTCTTCACACGTACTGCCGCCTTTGCACCCTCATACATGCTCTTCACTGCTTTCAGCAACTTGCCCTCTACTCCGTATATTCTAAGTACTTTCCACAAACCTTCTCTATCCACTCTGTCATAGGCCTTCTCCAAGTCCATAAAGGCAACATACACCTTTTGTTTCTTCTCCAGATACTTCTCCACAACACAATTCAGGGTAAAAATCTGATCTACACATCCTCTTCCCTTCCTAAAACCTCCCTGCTCGTCGCCTATCCATTTCTCCGTTCTCACTCTCACTCTCTCAATCACTACCCTACTGTATACCTTCCCTACTACGCTTAGAAGACATATTCCTCGGTGGTTACCACACACTCCTCTTTCCCCTTTGCCCTTATATAGGGGGACTATTATGCCAGTCTTCCAGTCATCGGGTGCACTCCCCTTCTCCCATGCTAGTTTTCACATTTTCCATACCCATTCTATCACTATCTCACCACCATACCTCAACATTTCCCCACACACTCCATCTGTTCCTGGTGATTTCTCCAACTTCACTCTTTTCATGGCTTCCCACACTTCTGACCTCCTGATTCCCACCTCCTCCTCCACTACTTCTCTTCTTCTCCCTCCCATACCATATCCAGCTATGTTTGCTGGCTCTTCATTCCTTTCATTTAGCAACTCACTGAAGTACTCCCTCCATCTTTCAACTCTCTCTTGCTTCTCGGCTAGCATTCTCCCATTCT
Organism: Lithodes maja; assembly: GCA_037953745.1. Lineage (NCBI taxonomy): Eukaryota > Metazoa > Arthropoda > Malacostraca > Decapoda > Lithodidae > Lithodes > Lithodes maja. The sequence continues at coordinate 23,030 of JBAKBP010031268.1, read as the reverse complement.
TATCTTTCACACCCTTACTGTTTCCCTTGCTACCTTCCCTAACTTTCTTGACTTCTTTCCAGAACAGTTTCTTACTCTCCCTCCATTTTACACTCAGATTCCTTCCAAATTCCTCATCTACTCTTCTCTTACTTTCCTTCACTACTCTCTTCACCACCCTCTTACTCTCCACGTACCTCGCTCGTTTCTGTCTCTCGGAATCTTCATTCCCTCTACTACCCAACCACTCTCTATATGCTTTCTTCTTTTCTTCCACAGCTATTCTTACCTCTTCTGTCCACCATGCTGTACCTTTCACTCCCCTCCCTCTTCTCCTCACTCCACACACCTCCTCACATGCTGCACAGATCTCATCCTTAAACACCTTGCTCATCTCCTCCACTTCCTCCATAACTTCCAGGTCGAACCCACCTAGTCGTCTTTCCACTGCTCTCCTGTACTCCTCCCTGACTTCCTCCTCCTGCAACCTCTCCACCCTCCTCACCATTCCACCCTCCTCTCGCCTCCCTCCCGCTCTCCTCACCCACTTCTTTTGTATCCTAACCTTAGCTACCACTACATAATGATCAGACAGACCCCCTCCAATACCCCTATACACCCTAGCATCCATCACAGATTTCTTCATTCGTTCATCCACACATACATAATCAATCAATGACTTTCGTTCCACCACTGTCTTTTCCTTCATCGTCAACATCTGTTTCCACGTGTACCTGTGGATCATTCTGTGTCGGAAGAAGGTGTTGGCTATCCACAGCCTCCTCCCCACACATACGTCCACAAGTGCACTACCATTCCCATTCACCTCTGATGGTACCCCCCACCCTCCCACCACTCCCTCAACTTTCCTATCACCCACCTTACCATTCATATCCCCAATCAGAAATATTCTTTCGTTCTTGTCAAACTTCTCCAGGCATGCCTCCACATTCATCCAGAACTCCTCTTTCTTTCTTTCAAGTATATCCTCTGTCGGGGCATACATGCATACAATCACCCACGTTTGTATTCCTACTTTCATTCTCACCCACACAATCCTTGAACCCACAGACCCATACTCTCTTACACATTCCTTCCATTTGCTACTTACAAACAAACATGCACCTTCTCTCGCTGTTCCCTCACTCACTCCAGCACACACACCCATTCCACATCACCATTCTCTCACATCTGAACCTTTCCATTTGGTCTCTGTCATTCCACATACATCCAGCCTGGCATTCACTAACACTTCCAGAACCTCTCTCTCTTTTGTGCCATCATTCATGCCACTAACATTCCACGTAGCCATTCTCAGAATGTCCGAAGGCATGCCCTTAGTCGGTCGTGGTTCGTCAACGTTGGTTCCGTCCGCATCCGAGGCTGTTCGTTCGTTTTTTTTTGCTTAGATATTTTTTCCGGGTGGGGGTCGCAAGCCCACCGACCCAACCTCTTTAGTCGCCTCTTACGACACGCAGAAGGCACGTGGGGCATATTCTATTCCCTAACCCCCAGGGGTATTGATTATTGCTACCTCAAGATAATCTTGGTTCTTTGTTTCCTTAGGAAAACCACCACAAGACGTTATCTCAGGGCTCTCGAAATTCACTACCTAGGGTGTCTCGACCAATATCGTAACCTCACGGTTATTGGAGCAGTATCGCTACCTCAGGTTACTGCAGCAGTATAGCTACCTCAGAGCACAGCACCAGCATACTAGGTACTCGAGGAGGTATTGTGTATTCGATCACCAGTCAAAGCGGCTCCTTCGCCAAAACCACCGCCAGCCCAGCAGGGGAAGACGATAACCCTAGAGGACCCAAGAAAAGCAGAGACTTGATGTCCCCAAGACATCATTGACTCCCCAACAAGTGAGGAAGAGGACGAGGATGTCTCAGACCTCATGGCATTCATCAAAATTCCTGCAGGTCACCGTAAGGGTGAGAAGAGACCAGCTGAGGATGAGGAAAGTATTGAACCCACTCCTGTCCCACAACATGTGTGTTCTCCCCCACGCCTGCCTTCACCATCACCTCCCACTGTCTCCCCACTAAAAGCTTCAACACCTAACACATTTGATGGGTGCAGCTATCTTGTCAGCACAGCCATGGTCTTCCTCAGACGAAACAGATGAGGAAATGCCTGCCCTAGAATCATCTCCCCCACATTACCACCCACGCCGCCTGTTCACCCCCTTATCAGCGCAGGATGACTCAGCGCATCCTCAGCCTCGTCTCCCTAAGCCACTGCCACCACACTTCTCTCCTGCCTACTCTCCACCACCACTATCACCATCACCCTCCGTCCCACTGCCTTACTCCCCCATCAGGCATTCTGTGTCGTCTCAACCTGGGACCTCCCAATGCTACGACACATCACAGTTACCTCAGACCCCACCACGACGCCCTACCGGCCAACGTAGGCGTCGGCGTTTACGTTCCCGTGGGCATGCCACCCGCGGCTGAAGGGCATCGAAGGTGTCCCTGGTACAACGCCACAGCAGTGGATCAAGCTCCAGGTCATAATGGGGAATCTCCACTTCATTGACAATCTTGCAAGCCACACACAAAACCAGGACCAACCCAGGGTTATGAAGGACCCGATGGAGAGAATACAACCTATCTTGGAGTACCTGAAACTGAAGTTTGCTGCCGCCTTCAGACCCCATCAGAAGCTGATTATTGATGAGAGTTTGCTGCTGTGGAGGGGAAATATCGGCATCCGGCAGTACATGCCCAGCAAATGTCATCGTTATGGCCTAAAAACATTTGTGATGTGTGACTGTCACACCGGCTACATCCAGAACATCATTCTTACATAGGCAAAAAAACAGATCTGGTGGAGTCAATGATGTACATAATTTCAGGGGCTGTCGTGATCACCATGATGCAGGAGTACTTAGACAGGGGCCACATACTGTACCTGAACAATTGGTACACTAGCCCCGCTCATGCCAAGTACCTGCACAGCCGCAATACAGGAGTCGGTGGCACCGTCAGGAGGAACCGCACCATCATGCTCAAGCTACCAACCAGGTGGGAAAAAGTCTCAATAATCTACCTGCAGGAAAACAATGTCTCATGTTGTCCTGGATGGATAACTGGGATGTGAACGTCCTCATAACTGGTCACCATCCCATCTTCTAAGACAGCAGACATCGTGACAGAGCAACAGGAGGATTCATCATGAAACCTTTGGCCATCTGCGACTACAATATTAATATGCATCTGGTGGACAAATATGATGCTGTCATCTCATCATGTGAGTGTGCAAGGAAGACGATGAGGTGCTATAAAAATTTATACTACCACTTCCTTGATATCACTCTGTACAACTGCCACATCCTCCACTCAACAATCATCGGCAAATGAGAAACGATGGAGAACTTTTGCATCGAGTTAGCAAGGGAGTTGTTGGGCGAGAACATGGATAGCCTTCGCGCCCAGCAACGCCCCGCCCATTGACAACCAGCAGCAGAAGGGATTGCCAGGCCCACAGAACGCCACTTCCCTGACTCGAAATTTGCTGACGATACAAAAATTGCAAATAGCGTACTCTCAAAAGAACAAGTTGACGATATGCAACACAATCTAGATAAATTGTCATGTTGGGCCCAAATTTGGCAAATGAGTTTCAATGCGGATAAATGTAAAGTACTACATATCGGATACCTAAATGAGAAAGCAAACTATTCGATGAATGGCACTCAGCTTAAGAATGTAAACAAAGAAACCGATCTGGGAGTAACAATATCGAGTAACCTAAAACCGAGTCAACAATGTTCAGAAGTTGTTAAGAAGGCAAACAAAATAATTGGCTTTATAGGCAGGTCATTTGAGCATAAATCCAAAGATGTTATCCTAACCCTTTACAATTCCTTAGTCCGCCCTCTTCTGGAATACTGCGTTCAATCCTGGTGCCCTTATTACCAAAAAGATATAAATAAGCTAGAACGAGTTCAACGTAGAGTTACCAAAATGATACCTAGCCTAAAGAACAAACCATACGAAGAGCGTCTTAGAGAATTAAATCTATTTCCTTTAACCCAGCGCAGATTAAGAGGCGACTTAATTCAAGTGTTCAAAATCATCAAAGGCATCGACAATATGAACTGTAGTAAGTACTTCACTATCGACCAATCTAATTACACGCGGGGAAACGGTTGCAAAATTATTGGTAAATCTTTTTACTCACACGAATCTAAGAATTTCTTCTTCAATCGAGTTGTCAACTTGTGGAATGGGCTTCCCCGAGACGTTATAGACTGCAGCACCGTTGATTCATTTAAACTCCGCTTAGACAAATATCTCGCATCAAACCCGCGACTGACTGCGTTTGTAAATGAATAACTTTATTGTATACCCCCCTCAGTTACTAACCCATCTGTCCCCTACTAACTTCCTAATCCTGCCACGGACATTAGTTCTAGGGCAGTAGTTCCCTTTCCAATGTTCCCTTACCCACTCTAAACCACTGTTTGGACACTTGATCCTCAGTGTTTTGGAGGACAAGCAGCCTAGAAGGGTCACTAGACCTGTTGTTGCTTGATTTCCTTTGTACTCTTTTGTACTCCTTTGTACTTTGTGCCAGCCACAGAGGGCAACCACAGACCCAGCAAGAGGTGTCCAAGTGTGCCGGAATAAGACACAGAGGACCCCTTCAAGACAAGATACCAGGTATATGTGCCGAGAATATGATGTGACGCTGTGTTTCCCCGTCTGCTTCAGGCAGTATCACACCCTCGAGCACTTCGAAAACAGTGTGTGCAAAGAATGCAATAAAGACGGTAATATAAGTGTAGACTGTGTGTACAAAAACAAAGTGTAAGTATATATATGTATGTATGTTATGAAGAAAGTGCCAAACACATTATGTAAGTGATAGACACTCACATTTACATAAAACGGCGACGGACACCAATACTTGTATATATATCTATCTATCTATCTATTGCCTGACGCCATGATCCCCGAAGGGGTGGCCATAATAAACTAATTACACTGTGCACAATAAAGACTGTGATAAAAGACGATAAAAGTGAGATAACATACGATAAACATGAGTGCAAAATACAATGTGAAAAGCCATATTCTAAGTCAAAAGTGCCTAAAAAAAATGTGTAAAACTCTTATTCTAACCATAAAACATACTATAAAGTATCAAACCAATAAACAGAGTGTGTGAGTGAGGCAGAGAATGGTAGTGAAAGTGAAAGGGAGAGTAGTGTCAGTCAGCTGGCCGTGTGTTCATGCGTGCGTTCTGTTGTGGTCCCAGGCAAATATGGCCACCCGTCGTCATGGTAACCAGGACGAGCTAGACAAAGATGGCCACCCGTCGCCATGGTAACCAGGACGTGCGCGGGCCTTGCTACTCGTCGGCATTTATAAATCTTGACTATATGCACTTATCACTCTGTGACTTCATTTACAATGACATTAAGTTATACATATTGCTAATTGATGAACTATGAAGGCACACATGATGCTCGGGTGGTGTAAATAAGTGTCACTCAAAAACTAGAGGCATCGTACATCAGCCATGCTCACTCGGCCGGTTGTCGTCTGCAGGCATGGGAGGTTTGAAAAGGCGGCCAGCCCCCCGAGATAGTGGCTCTCCCCCCCCCCCTCTCCCTAGGACCCCCAAATGACCGAGGTAATTTTTTTTTTCACTTCATTTCTTAGCTATTTAAGATGGTTTAAGGAAAACAAATCTATTTTCAGCCGGTCCCAGTGTGTACAATTATTATAAATCAGCCGGTGCTTTGTGGATTAAGTCTATCAATACGATCACACCTTTATTATTTACTATGGTTATTATTTGGTGATATTTTTCATTTTTTGAAGGACCAGTGGGAGTTGAGAAAAAATGTATTTAATTTATAAAGGCAATTCAAAGCTTTACCTCTTCTGTACCGACGACTTCTCTTTTATTGTATTCTAGCTATATTTAGACGATTTTATGATGTTTAGGAAGGATGTATGGTAGCTAAAAGAATTAATTGTGATAGTCTGTAGCCTTTTAATTGGTAGACATCCTGCCTTAACTATATAATATTGTCTAATAGTTGACAGAATATAATGAAAAGGTAGTCACCGGTACAGCAAAAGTTAATATAATTGTCTAGTGTTAGCCAATATCTAGTTAGCCCTTTCAGTATAAAATGTCGCTTTTTACAATGTACTCTGCCTAAAATAAGACCATTGTCCTCAAATTTAGAAAGTCCTCTTGAAACAAATGAGTGAAGTCTATTTTCATTGGGCAAGCTCACACCGGCGGATCTTGCGTTCCAGTCATGTGATGATAAAATGTGACTCAGATTTCTGTTGACCTCAGTTAAAAGTTAACATTTGCTCAATGAAGTCATCCAAGATCAAGAGGGAGACACAGTAATGATCTTAAATGTCATTGATGGACCCTGGCAAGATTATTGGAGTATCGGCCAAGGGTCATACTTAGCCATTGATCAAACGAATCAGACAACAAATTATGGATATATGCTCTGTCCCAATCCCTCAATGCCTTCCTAAGCTGAATAAAATAGTCTAATGAGATCATGAATAAAAGGTAGACACACAAAAATAAAATTGTATTATGAATGGGTTAACATTACCCCAAAGTGCTGAAGCCCATCCGACGTTTAGGGGTTAATGATGGTGTCTTTGTTTAAATATGTTACGAATTTGTATTTGCCCTTTAAAAGTCAAGTTTATACCTTTTGTTATTGAATAAATACCACCGTCGAAAGAATTTTTTTCCCAAATTTTTTAATGAACCACATGCAATTTTGTTTATGATTTTGGAAAATTACCTTGGTTAAGCGACAACGTAATATGATATGTTAATAACTCATTTACAAATAAGTAGGTTTCTTAAGAACTTTCGCTGTAATCCCATCCCAACCTGGACCTTTATTTCCAAGTGACATAATTATGGTGTCGATTTCATGAGATCAAACTGGAGATAAATATAGTGAGCCACAGTTATTTCTTGATAAATATTCACAATAATCCGTATGTCTTTACATAAGTTGTGTCCTACATTAACAAAAAATCATTAAATTTTTCAGTTGCAGCTTGAAAATCATCTACCGTCTCGCCATCAATTTGAAAACTATTACCTCTCTTTATTTGTTTTTCATTATTTGTATTTATGCTAAAGTATTCGCCATAATGCTCACGCTCAACTTTGCGCATACTTATCTGCGATATATATTTTCTTTTATAGATTTCATATATATTTGCATTATGTAGGTAGCGTTCTTTAAGTGACATTACATTACATAAATGTTATGCTTAATTGATGTTTCTAACCTTTTCGTTAACCATGGTTTCCGATTATGATAATTGGAATTTAAAGTTACAAAAAGTAAAATATTTCCTGAAACATTGCGAAAACAACTGTTGAAACAATGAACACCCATACTGACAACTATCAGTACCTGTAGCTACACAATCTGTACTCTTTAACATATTTTGATAATTATCGATGTTTTTCTTACTGTATATTCTTATTTTAGCTATTGTATTATTATAAATCAAATGGTTAGACTATAATTGGGGAGATTGTAGGTGGCAATCGAGCGCGGCAATACCCAGGGGAATACTAAGAAGTTGCTGGATCTCCTGTTTCATTTACCTGGATTTCTCCACTGTTTCCATTTGTGCTATACCTACAAATAGGGCAATCCAGCTAACTCTCACAAACACCTCCTCCTCCTATTAATTTATTTACAGCTACACACACCATATTTCTTTCCAACACCTAAATTACCTCTAAAGTACCTTGATTTTGGTTCGCTATCGCTCTTTCAACCTTGAGGCGGACACTTGTTACAGGCAGCTTTGCCTTTTGTCTCCTCAAATCTAATAGACAAAAATGTAATATAAAAATGATTGGAAAATGATCAGGTATATCAGTAGTATTATAGTTGTGTTATATACGTCATTTCAGAATATATTGTCGATTAATGTGGCTGGTTGGTCTCTTACTCTCGTAGGTCTGTTAAAATATGGCAAAAATAATGTGAAAATATGAATCAAGAAGACTCAGACGTACTGGTCTGTCTATCTACATATAAACAATTAAATAAAGATTACCCATTAATAAGACAATTATATGTTCGCGGTCAAGACAATCTAATAATTCTGAAATATGTTTTAATAATCACTGTACATTTATTTTGCACTCGGTGGTCTAAAAGTAACCCTTACTATTACATTTTGATTTGCAATTATTATAATCTCCACCACCGCTCCTTCCATCATACATCGCCTTAGTTAGCTAAAATAGGACTTCAGAGGCTATCAACTATTCTGGATTATTAAGCCAGCGCACTGTAATTTAAGAATAGCGTCAGGACTGCAGCCCCTATTCGAGAACTCCAGTCCCTTATACATCGACCTTTTTTCCTCAAAACTACCCCTACTAACCAATACCACCCCAACCCACTATCTCTCCCCCCATATCCTCTTATCCCCATATCATCTCTTCCTCTTCACTATCCCCCCCTTTCCTCCATTATACCACCACTTTTTGCTTCACCATCCTCCCCCCTCTGCCTCCACAATTCCACCACTATCTCCTCCAGCATTACAATCCCTTCTCCTCTCTCCCAATCCACCATCACCACCCTCTGCTCTGCGTCCATGATTGCATCACTATCTCTCGACCATGATTTCTCCACCATTATAATCTCTCCCTCTCTCCACCCTCCCCCACCTCCATACCCTCTCCCTCTCTCCTTCGTTTGATTAACCCAACTTCTGTCTCCTTCATCTTCTCACCTTCAAAGACGATCCATCATCCTTTTAATCTACCCAAGGCTTCCTCCGTCTACCCCTCGCTCGTAGCTTAGCTTTCTTCCGCCCCTCTAGTTAATAATGTTAGTTTTTTCTTCTACCTTGTAATAATGGTTTGCTTATCTAACATACGTCATAACAGGTATATCCTGATTTATGTTGGTATTGGTCTGTTTTATATATATATATATATATATATATATATATATATATATATATATATATATATATATATATATATATTATTCTACCAAAAACTGTTTTAAACACAATAATTCTATCTTATTGAATGTTAATATTTTCTGACATTAATTAGAAAAGTATCTGTTTTCAATGTAGTTTGTTGTTTTTATCATACTGTACCTTCTAAATATCTTCTCCCTCTGAAGTGTTAGCCTCTTTCTACCAGAGGCTGCCCACTCATCTACCCTTAGCTAGCAGCTTACCTTTTTTTCCGTTGCTCGGTTTAATAATGTCAGTTTCCTTGTTTCATATTGGTTTTAGTAAATTCTTAATCATCTGTACTTCTATGAAAGCAAAACTTTTCCTCGATATTGTTATAATAATGTAATATATTATCTATCTTGTAATAATAATTATTGTCCTTTTTTCTGGCATGCATGTATTATAAAAATATGCAATCTTGTATAATGTTGGCAACTGTTCTTCCTTATATATATATATATATATATATATATATATATATATATATATATATATATTATATACAGACAGGGTATTTCAAAAATACCTTTTATAAATTTCAGAATGAATATAGCTAGCAATAATATATAATACTTTACTCTGTGACAGGTTTGGAAATATCTCATATTTACCAGGGTATTACACATTTTAGTTTAAATAGAAAAGTCTAAAGGATTAAAACGATCAGTAGATGACCATTTCGTCAATTACTATATTTTGTCATAAATTTGTGAACATCAATGTATTTTACAATAGCTGGTAGATTTTTTTCCCTCCCTCGTTGATACAGGCTTGGGCTTGGCGTATAAGAGACTGTCGTACACGTTCAAATGTCCCTGGTGTGTTTCTTACTTCTCTGCAAGCCTCTTGAACTCGTTACCACAGTTGCTGACCGGTGTTGATTTGTGTAGCATACACCTTGCTTTTCCAGTGTTCCCAAAGATAAATGTCAAGTGAGGTTAGTTACGGTGATCTAGGTAGCCAGGCGATGGGACCACCACGGCCTATCCATTTATCAGGGTAAATAACATTAAGTAAATCCCTCGTACCTCGTGCAAAGTGAGCTGGAGCCCCATTATGCATGAACCACATTTGTGTTCTGAGAGGAACATCTTGAAGTAGTATTGGTAAGTCATCCTGAAGAAATCTGGAGCGCGTTCAGTCTACCCAAACACGCAAACGGGATAGCTCTACTGAACGTGATCGCCTCTGATTCGACGAATCACGTGTGTGATTGTTTGCAATCAGACGGCGATCACGCTAACACTCCCTGGAGGTGACTAGCGAAGCTATCATAACAGTAGGCCTAAATCTCTCCTCTACATTATATTATCATAATTAAGCTTAATTAGCCTACCTCCATGTTATTTATGTGTCGCAATCTCAATTATAAGGTGGCACACCTATAAAAATCATAGTTATCGTGACCATTTTGCTATATATAACATAACACAAGCAGCTTGGAGCGCAAGTCTCACAGCTACTTCGTCAGGCCTTCAGTGCGGTAAGCGTAGCCTAGTTGGTAACGACTTCGCTTTTAAATCCGTAAGCCTACTCGCAAGGGTTCGAGGCTCGATGAGCTAATGTTTGTTTTTGTTTTTGCAGTTATTATTTAATTTGTATCGTTATATATTGGTAATGTTACTATGCCAATGATGTACCGGTATTGTAATGGGTTATAACTTGCTGTACAGGTTTTTGAGCGTTTGTCTATATTATTGATTGATTATTATGTTTTTTTATGCGGTTTGTATTTCATTGTTATAGTTATATATCGGTAATGTTACAGTTGTTACTGTGCCAATTGAATGATAGCCTATATTTTAACGGGTTATAGCCTAGCTTGCTGTACAGGTTTTTCGGCGCTTGTCTATTATTGATCGATTACTCTATTTACATTTCTTAAAAACAATTTCTGAGGCATAATTGCATCGAAGTATGATAGGTCAGTTAAGCTATGTTTAGTAAGGTAGCCTATCCACGCTATAGTTAAATATGCAAGGTAATCTAATGGTTAAAAAATAATATTTATGAACCTTCCATAAATATAGGCTTGCAAATAGCCTATAGGCCTATATACACATAGATCGTCAGAAAAAGAAAGTATGCCTATACATACATTGCCAGGAAGAGATAATATAGCCTATATAGGCTACTATTTAATTCAGCCTGGCTACATAGCCAATATATATAAACTATAGGCCTATAGTTTAGCATATTCATAGTCTTACATCGCCAGGAAAAGAACATCTACTTTTTATTTCCCCAATAGACTAACGGAGAATTGTTTGAAAATTACACAGGGAAGAAAGAGCTACCTTTGCCAGATAAGGACCGTAATAACTTTGTCAACATTTCTTAATAAGATTATAAGATATAATAGCCTGATGGTAGCCTAGCCTACCGTCTGTCTTGAGCTTGAACAAGGCTGCTGACTGTAGCTGACAGTGTGACTACCTTAGCCAATAGTCTATATTGATGGATAATAATATCCAATATTAAAATGTATTGATTTGACAAAACCATTTGGCTTTGATTGAAATTAATAGACCGAAGAAGCACTGTAACAGGCCTAAAACCTTCGCAGACATCGCCAACAAGATTTGAATTTCGTGCTCATAGCCACTGACCAATCAGCGACGAGAATCAATGTTTGGCTATCAATGTCGTTCAGTCTGCGCGATCATAAACAGGATTGCTCAAACAGAAACAGGATTGCCTGATAGGGTAGACTGAACGCGCTCCTGGTGTACACATTGCCTGTAAGTCTTGTGGTAGCAGAAAAGGTCCGATTAGATGGTCACCAAAAATACCGGAATAAACTTTTATCAAAACACGTTCCTGATGTCCCTTCGTTTTTGTTGCATGTGGGGTTTCTTCTAACCATGTACAATATACAGTAATTGAGGTGATGGTAATCTACTAATCGATTTCATCGCCGAGACTTTCCTATTTAAACTAAAATGTGTAAAATGCCGGTAAATATGAGATATTTTCAAAAGCGTCACAATAGTAAAGTATATTTATTATTGCTAGGTCTATTCATTCTAAAAATCATGAGAGGTATTTTTTAAGCATCCTGTATATATATGCGATATATATATATAGATAAATAGACAGGAACAGTAGGACCAGTTTTAAATAAAACATCCAGGGAGGTGTCTATATTTGTGACAACGTTTCGGACTTTTTGCGTCCCTCATAAGGTTTAAAAAAAAAACAGAAATGAACACAATATTTACAAACGTGTAGGCAAAAACAAAATAAATTGTGCGCAAAATTCCGAATTCACAGGGATTCTCAGACATTGAATGGCTTAATACTAAGAAGGCGTACGGTCCGGACGACGGTGTTCCTCCTGTTGTACTAAAAAACTGTGCTTCCCTGCCGACTCCATGCCTAGGCAAACTCTTTCGTCTCTGTCTCTCCTCTAACGTCTTCCCTTCTTGCTGGAAGTTTGCTATCATTCAACCTGTCCAGAGAGTGAGTAGTTGAAATATATATATTAAAAAAAAAAAAAAAAAAAAAAAAAAAAAAAAAATATATATATATATATATATATATAGCTGCGGTTGTGGATGGCCATCGCTCACTTCCTCATCCTATCAACTTCGGTGTTCCTCAGGGCGCTGTCCTATCTCCCATTCTCTTTCTAATTTTCATAAATGATCTTCTCAACTGTACATCCAGTCCCATTCATTCAAACACCAGAGGACTCTACCTTACACTACTCAATTAGTTTTCCTGAACGCCCCAGCCAGCAATTCCTCAAAAACAAACATAATGAAGCCATGCAACACTTATCTTCCAATCTAACTAGGCTACTATTTCCAAATGGGGCAGAGAAAACCTTGTTGCCTTAAATGCTTCCAAAACCCATTTTCTTCATCTTACTACCCGTTCGGAACTCCCAGAGGACTATCCCTTACACTTCAACAATACAAAAATCAATCCTTCATCTTCTCTCAATATTCTCAGTGTCTCTCTCAATTGGAAGGACCATATTACCAGTCTTGCTAAGGCAGCCTCCTAGAAGCTGGGTGTGCTCAACCGCCTCATGGGGTTATTTACCCCTGCACAGCTTCTTGCTCTGTACAGGGGCACAGTGAGTCCTTGTATTGATTATTGTTCACATTTTTTTTTTTTTCTATATTCCAACTGCTCCCTCTCGGGCATAGGCTAATAGCCTTTACACTCTACCGCTGAACACGGTGAGGCCCGTGAGATCTTGCTCCAGTCTAGGGAGTGAGACATGTGAAGCTTCACGGCTCAAAGCAACTCCATCTCTGAAGCGGCTCCGCCTCTGTGCTTCACAGTCTCATCCCCTTGGCTCGGACCCTCACTCTCAGAACGCCACCTATTGGGCAATTAACTCACTAGGCATTGCCCCCTGTAGCATATTTTTGAATATGGGAATATTCATACAATGCTCTTTAATCAGGGAACAATGAGGGTATTTATTTGGCATTTCGGTGTGCTGTGGTAATGCACTGATACTAGGTACAGCACAAATTCCATCCCAATAATATCTTCCCATTGACATATTGGGATTCGAACCCGGGTCCATCGGATTACTAGTCCATGGCAAGACCACTCCGCCACACCTCCCCTTGTGTGGAGAGGATCCTCTCATACCGCACTCCTAGACAAAGTAGAAAAGAAAGCCTTCCGTATCATTAACTCCCGTCCACTCACCAACTCTCTGCAATCTCTCTCTCTCTCCGCCGCAATGTTGCATCTCTCTCGCTATTTTATCGCTACTACAATAATCAATGTTCCTCAGAGCTCTCTCAGTGTATACCACCTCATCTACGTAGGGTACGTAGCACCCGTCTTCCAACACAATCCCAACTCTACTCTGTGTAACTATCCAGCCCAAGAGTGAAATGTTATTCCCAGTCTTTCCTCTATTCAACTGCTGAACTCTGGAGCTCTCTCCCTGAATCAGTCTTTCCCTTTTCCTATGACTTAGATTGTTTTAAACTCCGTGTGTCCAGGCATTTTGACTCGAACGTCCCCTGATTTTGCTCTGTCACTCTTTCAACTCTGGGGGAGGCACTCGATACAGGCAGTTTTGCCTGTTGTCTCCCCCACTCACATAGAAAAACAAAACATACATATACTCAACAGATTTCATTAACTCACTATCCTTGATATACCCTATAAGACACCTAACTTCTATCTAGGTAACAACTTATCGCTTCACTAACAAAGAACAACAACAATCTCAACTCTATGGTCTTTTATTTCATCTATTAGATCCTATTCATTTTGTCTAGGTTTACCTAATATAGGTAGCATAAATTGTTATTGTGTAACGGGCATTGTTCTTTCTCCAAGACATCTGCAGGCTCAAGTGGTCCAATAATCAACATTTGTTACTCCAGCCTGAAAGTCTACTACTAAAATCAACAGCAGTTTCTTCCATTTTGTTTTCCTCACCTGATTACGTTCTGCCAACAGTATTCACTCAGCTCTCCTTCTTCTGTCACACCTCCGGTCAGCCCCTGCAGCTTCTGGGATACTTAATGCAGGCGGGCGGTGTGTGCACAAGCCCTTGGGTACTTAAGATGTATTTGGGTGAATCAACTATTCTTCTTGGGCTACAAATTACTGTTTGTAAAGGGATGCAGCCAGGGGGGGGGGGGGGGGCAAGGTAAAGTAGGAAAGATGATTTAATACAGTGGTAGATAAATAGTTAGTGGGCGATCCGCCTTGCTGGTTTTATATATTCAACTTTTTAACCCTTTCACGTTCATATGACGCAGAGGTTGCCAGCTTAGCAATAATAAATAGAGTTCTCTCACTCTTGTAATTACCTCTCCAAAATTAGTTTTCTGCCGACAGCTAACTCAAAGACAACTACAGAGGTTGAAGTAACTAAACTAAAGGTTTCTCTGTCTATCCTCTAACGTCTTCCCTTCATGCTGGAAGTTTGCTCACATTCAACCTGTCCCAAAGAAGGGTGACCGCTCTCAACCCTCCAACTATTGTCCAATTGCTCTCATATTTTGTCTTTCTAAAGTTTTTGAAACTATTCTTGCTTCCAAATTTCTTAAGCATTTCTCTTCTCATAATCTGCTCTCAGATCGCCAGTATGGCTTCCTTAAGGGTCTTTCTACTGGTGATCTTCTTTCATATCTTACTAACTCTTGGTCATCCTCCTTTCGGGACTTCGGTGAGACTTTTTCTATTGCACTAGACATATCGAAAGCCTTCGATAGAGTCTGGCATAAATCTTTAATGTCTAAACTACCCTCCTTCGGTTTCTATCCCTCCATCTGTGCCTTTGTCTCTAATTTCCTTTCCGGCCGTTCCATAGCCGCGGTTGTGGACGGCCATTGTTCACTTCCTTACCCTATAAACTCTGGTGTTCCTTTGGGCTCTGTCCTATCTCCTATTCTCTTTTTAATTTTTTTAAATGATCTCCTTAACTGTACCTTAATTCCCATCCATTCATACGCAGACGACTCAACCGTACACTACTCCATTAGTTTTTCAGAACGCCCCAGCCAGCAATCCCCCAACGACAAACGTAATGAAGCCATAGAACTCGTAAATTCTGATCTAAATACTATTTCCAATTGGGGCAGAG
Organism: Lithodes maja; assembly: GCA_037953745.1. Classification (NCBI taxonomy): domain Eukaryota; kingdom Metazoa; phylum Arthropoda; class Malacostraca; order Decapoda; family Lithodidae; genus Lithodes; species Lithodes maja. The sequence continues at coordinate 7,454 of JBAKBP010031268.1, read as the reverse complement.
AAAACCTTGTTAACTTTAATTATTCCAAAACCCAATTTCTCCATCTATCTACCCGTCAGGATCTCCCAGCGGACTATCCCTTATTCTTCAACAATACAAAAATCAACCCTTCATCTTCTCTCAATATTCTTGGTGTCTCTTTTTCTTCTGCTCTCATTTGGAAGGACCATATTACCAGTCTTGCTAAGGCAGCCTCCCAGAAGTTGGGTGTGTTCAACCGCCTTAGGGGGTTCTTTTCCCCTGCACAGCTTCTTGCTCTGTACAGGGGCATAGTGCACCCTTGTATTGAGTATTGTTCACATGTGTGGGGAGGTTCCTCTCACACCGCTCTCCTAGACAAAGTTGAAAGGAAGGCCTTTCGTATCATTAACTCCCGTTCACTCACCAACTCTCTGCAATCTCTCTCTCTCCGCCGCAATGTTGCATCTCTCTCGCTATTCTATCGCTACTATAATAATCAGTGTTCCTCAGAGCAATCCTAGTGCATACCACCTCCTTTACGTAGGGCACGTGGTACCCGTCTTGCAACTCAATCCCACCCCTACTCTGTGCAACTCTCCAACCCAAGAGTGAAACGTTACTCTCAAATTTTCTTCTACTCAACAGCTGAGCTCTGGAACTCTCTCCCAGAATCAGTCTTTCCCTCTTCCTATGAGTTAAATTGCTTCAAACTCTGTGTGTCCAGGCATTTTGGCTCGAACGTCCCTTGATTTTTGCCCTGTCACTCTTTCAACTATGGGGGAGGCACTCGCTATAGACAGTTATGCCTTTTGCCTCCCTCAATCACATAGAAAAAAAAAAAAAAAGCCCATGATGGTAACAAAGGCTTCAAAGTATCCCTAATGGACTCAAAATTGTGTCATATGTCGGAGAGGGTTAATATTCAAGCAAGTTACAAAGTTGCTGAAGGCAGGTATTAACTAATAAATGTATTTTCATATGATTGAAATTTTAATTTAAGATTGAATTGACATTTATGAAGCTAATATATAGTTAATCTGATAATTGAAATACATGAATTAATGAAGATTTTGATGTCATGAAGGATGTTGTGAATGATGTTGAAGGATGTTGGTCACCCTCTACTTGTCCTTTAGCTTGTGACGAAGAGTGTGTTTTCCTTCAGATGCGAAAGCCCAATATATATGTTCTTGGTCTATATGATTCCATTTCTCCTTAATCTTCTCCTTTTGTTGGTTTGAAAATAGATCTTGAAGAAAGTTTTGGAAAGACGGTTCACCTTTTGTGGGTTCGTTCAGCGTCTTGGTGGTCTTATCTCTGCTGTTCCTCTCTTCTCTCTTGAGGACTTGAGGAGTTAGAACAAGGGGGGACAGTGTAGGCATAATAGGGGGAAGTGTTGACTTGGTAGTTCATTGCAGTTGGTCGTCAGTCTCTTTCTCTTGTACCTCTTCTTCTTCATAATCCTCATCATATTCTTTTGCATTGTCCTCTTCTTCAAAATCTTGTAGGTCGATGGATGTATAATTTTCTTGGTTTTCATTGACGGTGGTGATTTGTTGTTCTTTCCTCCTTGTTGTCTTTTGTGGTCTTTGGGTTTCCAAAGTTTCTGGAGGGATGACAATTGAAGGAAGATGGTTGTGTTGTACAAACAGGGGTATGATCTGACATAAATGTTGTTTATTAGAGACGGCTATGGCGGTGGCTGCTTGTATACAAGCATATATTTTTGCCTAGGTGTCAGATTCCTCCTCTATTTGCCTTGATGTTTGAGCCTTTCGCTGATGCTTTGGGCGAAAAAGGTGGGATCCTTTCACTGCCAAGCCTCCAGGACCAGTGATTTGGTCTGATTCTGGTCCTTTTTGTCCAGTCTTGACACTGAACTCCACCTGCTCGCCGTCCCCAAGTGATGGTAGAAACTGAGGGTTGTTCTTGGAGATTGACTTTTGATGAACAAATATATCTTTATGGTTATCCGATCTTGTAATATAACCACATCTGTGTTTTACATTATACCACTTGACGGTACCAATGATCTTTTTGTTGTTTTGGCAGGCCATAGTTGAATTATAAGATGGTAGGCGGTCACCCATCCAATTACTGACCAGATCCTCTGTAGCTTAACTTCGTGGATCTTGATGAGGAGCCAATCAGCAGCCTGGATGGGGAGAGAAATTTAGATAGGGAGAGGAGTTCTAGTTGGAAATGCTCCGAGAGAGTGAATCCTGAGCCTCCCCTTCCCCTACTGCTCTTTATATAGTTGGGTGTCACATCAGGGACCATGCTGGTTAGCTGAGATGGGTGATCGGTACTTTCTGCTTCTACACAGCTTCTTTGATCTTTCTCTTTACTCCTCTTGGCTTTCCCATTATCAAAATATTTATCCAGCAGCGGTTTATTGCTATTTCCTTGGTGTTTTTGGTGACAGGGATCTTATGGTTAACAATACAACCATTTTCATCAGGATATAGACGGTTGGGAGTTGTGTAGGAAAAGGATTCACGACCGACCAATCAGCACGCACGTAAGCGGTGTGTAGATCAGCTTGAGTCGGCTTATCACTCCCAGTACCCCTCATGGTAATCGGAGTGTGCTGAATAGCTGATGAGTTTACTATCCCCTTGCCTTGCAACATCGCCTCTGACTCCAGCTAATTCCTTCTTTTCATTTGCCTGAAATCCTTGCTGCTGATTGGTCCATATATTTGTTACTACATTCTTAATATATTTATACCTTCAAGTGCCGCATTAATTGATCAAAGAGCCGACCTTAAGTAACCAATGTGTCACAAAGTAATGATTGTGATCTTATGGTTCCATCAAACTTCAGCGGTTATGTTAATTGTTAATGGGGGGAGGCCAATACCTAACTAGTGAATTCGTTAGAGCGACGCTATGTGGATTACCACCTCTCCTCCTCCCCCACGATAGTTAGCACGTCCTTATTAGCCCGGGAACTGCCGGGAGACTCTTAAGAGTTACCCCGGCGGACTGCGGGAAGACTCTTAAGAGTCTGGGAAAAAAAAAATCCATTTAAAACACCCAAAACAAATTTTGTTTTTGTTTTTTTATTTTTTGTTTTGCCCCTGGGCCATGCCAAATATCACTCTTCCACCTCCCCTCCTTCCCCACTTTCCTCCCCTCCTTCAGTTATCACCTATTTTCCCTGTTATTCCCTTATTCTGAGGTCTATTCTCGTGCTAACATTAGCGAGTTGGTAGCAGGGCGTTGTCATCACTGTTACCAAGCGTGGGAAACAGCGAGAGAGAGACTATTGCGTAACAGTGTCTCTCCAGACAAGGGGAGGGGAGGAGGGCAGGGAGGTTGCCTCAGCCATACATTATGTAACTCCCGGCCTGTATCGCCGATTTTGACCATCCAAACACTGTTTCCACTTGTTTTATTGTTGTAACAGGTTAATACCTTTATAATCAACCTATAATAGGCGCATATGGATAAGGATTAATGCTATTTATGGTAAAATAACGATGTTAGTGATGGAAACAGCTCAAATACGTGCACACAGGAGTGTGGTGTCTCATACCCCCCATGCGCACGTCTTAGGTTAATCATTTAGCTTTATCGCCTGGCCCACTGCACCATTTTCTTTCTGTCTTCCCGTGTGCATGACTGAAGGTGTACACTTGTGTACCCAGTCAGATTGCTATACAGGTGCCCACTGTATGACAAGTGTATTAATAAAAACTTTACGAGCGGTCCTTCACTATCTAAGTGACTGTTGCCCCCTAGACGATTCAAATTGTGTATTAATCTGTATTGTATATGTATATGTTTTATGTAAATTCTTGATCTGAATCTAAGTGCACACAGTTGCTGAGACGCTACGTCTATGTATCTTAGATGTTAAGTAAATAACACCAATTGAATTGTATACTCTTGTACTGCTTTTCCGTGTCCATTTTACTAAATACCCAATTAACCCCTTCTGTACCGGTGACGTCTTCTATAATTGATTTCAGCTACATTTACACGATTCTATGAAGCTTAGGAAGAAATCATGGTAGCTAAAAGGATACCTTCCGATACTCTGTAGCCTTTTAATGGGTAGACGTTCTTCTTAAGCTGTACAAAATCGTTTATTAGTTGCCAGAATATAATATAAAATACACCACTGGTAAAGAAGTGGTTAAGACGACTGAATAACCCATATTGGCTTCCATAATAGCAGCATAACATACCCGAAATTTCAGGACTATTATATTTATTCAATATTTCAGGGCCAGTTTATTTAAGTTTGTGAGTGTCAAGACTTGTTTCATTTAGTTTTATCGCGTTTTTCCAAAGCCTACTTCGTCAAAGTATTTTATCAACTTGGGTATAAGTTAGCTCATTCATGTGTTTCAGATATATATAAATAATTTCAACCTTGTGTTTTAAATTATGCTTTATGCATTTAGATTAACCTCTTGGAGAAGCGATGTCGCATGTATTCAGCCAATTCTGGTTATCAGTAGACGATTTTATGCAGTTAAGGTAGGAATTGTCGAGGTCGGAGGTTTGGCTGTGATAGATAATACCTCTTTAATTCCGAGAGGGCGGAGTGGTCTTGCCACTGGACTGGTAATCCGATGGACCTGGGTTCGAATCCCAATATGTCAATGGGAAGATATTATTGGGATGGAATTTGTGCTGTACCTAGTTGCAGTGCATTACCACAACACACCGAAATGCCAAAACAAAAAAATACCCTTATTGTTCCCTGATTAAATAGCATTGTATGAATATTCCCATATTCAAAATTTGCTACAGTGCATAGTGAGTTAATTGCTCAATAGGTGGCGTTCTGTGAGTGAAGGTCCGAGTCTGGGGGATGAGACGGTGAAGCGCAGAGGCGAAGCAGCATCAGAGATGGAATTGCTTCGAACCGTGAGTGGGTGCTTCGCATATCTCACTCCCTAGACTAGAACAAGACCTCACGGGCCTCACCGTGTTCAGCGGTGGAGTATACAGGCTCTTAGCCTATGCCCAAGAGGGAG
>JBAKBP010031267.1:0-24647 GCA_037953745.1 Lithodes maja | reverse complement strand
TATCGCCCCCCGTATAGTCGTACATGCTAACCGAAATGTCTGTCTGTCTGTCTGTCCGAGAATTCCTCCTAGACCGTTTGACGGATTTTCACCAAACTTCACACGAACCTTCGGTGCGTGAATGCGACGGTAATGAAAACAAAAAATAATAATTTGTGCAATAGTTATGATCTTAAGTCCAAAAACATGTTTTGCCACCCCCCCCCCCCCCCACCCCCCTTTCAGGACCCCCACCCCCCACCCTGTACCTATTTCCAAGCAATGATTATGGCGTTCTGTGTGTGTGTGCCCCGTAGGGGCACACTCACACAGAACGTCATCGTTAAGGGGGCGAGAGAAAAAAATCGCCCGCATTTGTTAAGTTAGTTTAGTTGACATTAGAAGGTGACAATTGTAGAGATAATGATAGTGGTAGTAATAATGGTGGTAATATTAGTGATGATGGTAGTAGTAGTGATGATGGTGTCAATTGTAGTGATAATGATAGTAGTAGTAATAATGGTGGTAATATTAGTTATGATGGTAACCCTTCGCATTGTTAGGTATGCCGTTTTTATTTTGGGCGAAACGGCACGTCTAATTTAGTTTAGTTGACATTAGAAGTGATGGTAGTAATAGTGGGGATAATGTTGATAGTAGTGATGATGGTGATCATAGCAGTGATCATGGTTGTAGATTTAGTGATAATGATGACAGTAGTGATTGATTGTAGTGATGATGATAACAGTAGTAGATATGATGGTGACAGTACTAGTAGTAGTGATGATTGTCATAATAGTATTTATGATGGTGACAGTAGTAATGATGATTGTGAGACGAAGGTGACAGTATTAGTTATGTTGGCAAGTAGTAGTGATGATGGTGAAAGTTGTAGTGATGATGAGAGTAGTAGTGATGATGAGAGTAGTAGTGATGATGGTGAGAGTAGTAGTGATGTTTATAATAGTAGTAGTGCTGATGATATTAATGATGATAGTGACTGGTAGTGATGATAGTGACCGATCGCAGAGTTGGGTATGCCGTTTTGATTTTGGGTGAAACGGCACGTCTACTTTATTATATATTATTTATATATATATATATATATAATTATAATATATATACTGTATATGTATTATACCTTTATACCTTAGTGGAAACTAAGAAGAAATCAAATAAAAAAACAAAACAATCCAGATGAATAAAACTACAAACAATAAAAAAGGGAGGTACTTTTGCAAAGGCATTTGTTCAAATCGGCATTCACTCGCAATCCTTTTATCTCATCAGTTACCACTACACAACGAACCACTTACCTACACAACCACTTTTCTTAAGCTTCACCATAACTTCTAATTATAGTTTATATATAAATATGTATTTTTAAACTTTATTCTTTCTTTTCAACGATTTGTTTGTAAGTGGACCTGTCGGCGCTTAAGTAGTGATTGAGAGAATGAGAGTGAGAACGGAGAAATGGATAGGTGACGAGCAGGGAGGTAGGAGCAGGAAGGGAAGAGGATGTGTAGATCAGATTTTTACCCTGAATTGTGTTGTGGAGAAGTATCTGGAGAAGAAACAAAAGGTGTAAGTTGCCTTTATGGACTTGGAGAAGGCCTATGACAGAGTGGATAGAGAAGGTTTGTGGAAAGTACTTAGAATATACAGAGTAGAGGGCAAGTTGCTGAAAGCAGTGAAGAGCATGTATGAGGGTGCAAAGGCGGCAGTATGTGTGGAGAGTGAGCAGAGCGAGTTCTTTGACCTGAATGTTGGTTTGAAACAGGGGTGTGTGATGTCCCCGTGGTTGTTTACTGTATATATGAATGGAGTCATGAAAGAAATACTATCAAGAGCAGTGGATGTTGGTGTATCGCTGAAAAGGGAGGGAATTGAGTGGAAGCTACCTATACTGCTGTTTGCAGATGATACAGTTCTGATGAGTGATAATGAATGGGAGTTGCAGGGTCTGATAAATGAGTTTGGAACAGTGTGCGAAAAACGGAATTTGAAGGTAAATGCGGGGAAGAGCAAGGTTATGGTCTTCGAAAGGGGTGAAGTCACAGAGTGTGAGGTGAAGCTGAACGGTCAGGCTATGGAGATGGTCAACTCTTTTTAAGTATCTGGGTAGTGTGTTGAGTAAAGATGGGACTATGGATGAAGAAGTGCGGGAGAGGGTACAACAGGGGAAGAGGGTTGTAGGAACGCTAAAAGCAGTAACAAGAAATAGGGTGGTCAGTATGGAAGTGAAGAAGTCCTTGCATGACAGTGTGGTAATCCCGACACTGACTTACGGAAGCGAAGCATGGACGTTGGTTGAGAGACTCAGACCAAGAGTGAGAGCAGTGGAAATGAATTACTTAAGGAGTGCGTGCGGAGTTACATGGAGGGATAGACAGACTAATGAGGAAGTAAGAAGGAGGTGTGGTGTGGAGGTAGATGTGCTGGAAAGTGTGAAAAGGAACAACTTGAGATGGTTCGGCCATATGGAACGTATGGAAAGCGAGAGAATGACTAAGAGGGTGTATGAGAGCGAGGTGGAGGGACAGAGGGGGAGAGGTAGACCGAATATGAGGTGGAAGGATGGAGTGAGGAACTACATGAACGAAGGCGGTGCTGGTTGGGGGGAGGGGCGTCGACTGACTGGGGACAGAGGTGCATGAGGGCGGTTCGTTCGTGGCCACCCCTTCGGGGATCACGGCGTCAGGCAATAGATAGATAGATAGATAGACCTGTCGACGAGTGTTCTATGTCGTCGACGAGTGTTCCATCGTCAACGAGAGTTCTAGGTTCACGCTTCGACGAGAATTCCGGTCGACGAGAGTTCCATAATTCTTTCTCTCGTGGCACGTTGTAAAGGACAAACATTGCCTCTTTACCTAACCTAATCCCGTCTCCTGATTGGCGGACGGAATTACTCCTTTAATAAGCATTTGAAATATTATCTTACACATCATCTCTAAGCGAATTATATATATTTAGTAATGACTACTCCGGTAAATATATAATGCAAACTATCTTTCCTCTGCATTCATAATTATTTTCCAACACATAGGAACAGACAATAAATAGAGATAATACGAATGGTTTTCAATAAACTCTAATTTGAATATAGATTTCGCTTGTGGTGTTGAAATTGGAGGTACAGAACAGCCAATATTTCGTACATATACTGTGATTGTGGATAACGGTTTAGCGAATTATATTACTTCATTAGGCTTGATGTCGTTTGACAAAATGTCTTTGCACTATTTTTAACTACATTTTTGTGGGAAAGTTTTAGTTCACACACGCACGCACACAGACACACACACTATCCCTTTGAAAATCATGACGCATTTAGACTGTTCATTAAGGCTAGCATTAGACAATTGTATACAACTTAGGAACGGCCTGTGGCCATCAAAACGATAAATACAATCTCAATTAACCCTCTGACTGCATATACCCTACCTAATCTGAACAAAATCGTCTAACAATAGCCAGTATAAACTATCATAATCCGGCATAGTCCCTAGGAACATATCGGTAGTTTCAGTTGGCTCTCTTTTCTATTTATCCCTGTATATGCTAATTTGACAACCTTCAGTAGGAAAGTAACAAAGTAATGTGTGTATCTGGCCAGGTATAGTGTAATATGGTGTAGACATGAACACTAATTTCAGGGATGAGGGTGTTCTGGCCCCCTTTCTCCCTCATGCTTAGCCCCATTGTTTTTCAGATGTTAGAACATTCACTGCAGTAATTTCAAGACCTTTCCTGCCATTTAGGTATCGATTTGTTCCTGGCGAGTGATAACGAGCCTACATTTTAGGAGGATGTTTCTACAGAAAAATGCACATATGTATCTAGTGGATATTTTCATATGTTTGACGGAGGTCAAGGGAGGAAACTATAACAACATAAGACAATAATAATACAAATAATAAATATATACATTCATAAATATCTCCTTTTAACCTAGTGGAGGATGATCTAGTGGAGTGTTATGGAGTAGGCAAGGGAGATAAACTAAAGGGGAAGAGTTCATGGGTTCTACTTACTTCGCTTCATCATCACTTTGCCTCATCACCACTTCGCCTCATCACTACTTCGCCCCATCATCATTTTGCTTTATCTCTACCTTAGCTCATCATCACTTCACCTCATCACTACTTCACCTTATCACCACTCTGACTCATCACTGTTTCGCCTCATCACCACTTCGCCTCCTCACCACTTTCCCTCATCACCACTTAGCCTCATCACCATTTTGCCTCATTACAACTTTCCCTCATCACCACTTAGCCTCATCACAACTTCGCCCCATAACCACTTCGCCCCATATCCAGTTGCCCACTTTTCCTTGTGACCACTTTCCCTTATAACCACACATAGCTTCAACACTACCTTTGGAGTTTATAACCACACATAGCTTCAACACTACCTTTGGAGTTTATAACCACACATAGCTTCAACACTACCTTTGGAGTTTATAACCACACATAGCTTCAACACTACCTTTGGAGTTTATAACCACACATAGCTTCAACACTACCTTTGGAGTTTTTAACCACACATAGCTTCAACACTACCTTTGGAGTTTATAACCACACATAGCTTCAACACTACCTTTGGAGTTTATAACCACACATAGCTTCAACACTACCTTTGGAGTTTATAACCACACATAGCTTCAACACTACCTTTGGAGTTTATAACCACACATAGCTTCAACACTACCTTTGGAGTTTATAACCACACATAGCTTCAACACTACCTTTGGAGTTTATAACCACACATAGCTTCAACACTACCTTTGGAGTTTATAACCACACATAGCTTCAACACTACCTTTGGAGTTTATAACCACACATAGCTTCAACACTACCTTTGGAGTTTATAACCACACATAGCTTCAACACTACCTTTGGAGTTTATAACCACACATAGCTTCAACACTACCTTTGGAGTTTATAACCACACATAGCTTCAACACTACCTTTGGAGTTTATAACCACACATAGCTTCAACACTACCTTTGGAGTTTATAACCACACATAGCTTCAACACTACCTTTGGAGTTTATAACCACACATAGCTTCAACACTACCTTTGGAGTTTATAACCACACATAGCTTCAACACTACCTTTGGAGTTTATAACCACACATAGCTTCAACACTACCTTTGGAGTTTATAACCACACATAGCTTCAACACTACCTTTGGAGTTTATAACCACACATAGCTTCAACACTACCTTTGGAGTTTATAACCACACATAGCTTCAACACTACCTTTGGAGTTTATAACCACACATAGCTTCAACACTACCTTTGGAGTTTATAACCACACATAGCTTCAACACTACCTTTGGAGTTTATAACCACACATAGCTTCAACACTACCTTTGGAGTTTATAACCACACATAGCTTCAACACTACCTTTGGAGTTTATAACCACACATAGCTTCAACACTACCTTTGGAGTTTATAACCACACATAGCTTCAACACTACCTTTGGAGTTTATAACCACACATAGCTTCAACACTACCTTTGGAGTTTATAACCACACATAGCTTCAACACTACCTTTGGAGTTTATAACCACACATAGCTTCAACACTACCTTTGGAGTTTATAACCACACATAGCTTCAACACTACCTTTGGAGTTTATAACCACACATAGCTTCAACACTACCTTTGGAGTTTATAACCACACATAGCTTCAACACTACCTTTGGAGTTTATAACCACACATAGCTTCAACACTACCTTTGGAGTTTATAACCACACATAGCTTCAACACTACCTTTGGAGTTTATAACCACACATAGCTTCAACACTACCTTTGGAGTTTATAACCACACATAGCTTCAACACTACCTTTGGAGTTTATAACCACACATAGCTTCAACACTACCTTTGGAGTTTATAACCACACATAGCTTCAACACTACCTTTGGAGTTTATAACCACACATAGCTTCAACACTACCTTTGGAGTTTATAACCACACATAGCTTCAACACTACCTTTGGAGTTTATAACCACACATAGCTTCAACACTACCTTTGGAGTTTATAACCACACATAGCTTCAACACTACCTTTGGAGTTTATAACCACACATAGCTTCAACACTACCTTTGGAGTTTATAACCACACATAGCTTCAACACTACCTTTGGAGTTTATAACCACACATAGCTTCAACACTACCTTTGGAGTTTATAACCACACATAGCTTCAACACTACCTTTGGAGTTTATAACCACACATAGCTTCAACACTACCTTTGGAGTTTATAACCACACATAGCTTCAACACTACCTTTGGAGTTTATAACCACACATAGCTTCAACACTACCTTTGGAGTTTATAACCACACATAGCTTCAACACTACCTTTGGAGTTTATAACCACACATAGCTTCAACACTACCTTTGGAGTTTATAACCACACATAGCTTCAACACTACCTTTGGAGTTTATAACCACACATAGCTTCAACACTACCTTTGGAGTTTATAACCACACATAGCTTCAACACTACCTTTGGAGTTTATAACCACACATAGCTTCAACACTACCTTTGGAGTTTATAACCACACATAGCTTCAACACTACCTTTGGAGTTTATAACCACACATAGCTTCAACACTACCTTTGGAGTTTATAACCACACATAGCTTCAACACTACCTTTGGAGTTTATAACCACACATAGCTTCAACACTACCTTTGGAGTTTATAACCACACATAGCTTCAACACTACCTTTGGAGTTTATAACCACACATAGCTTCAACACTACCTTTGGAGTTTATAACCACACATAGCTTCAACACTACCTTTGGAGTTTATAACCACACATAGCTTCAACACTACCTTTGGAGTTTATAACCACACATAGCTTCAACACTACCTTTGGAGTTTATAACCACACATAGCTTCAACACTACCTTTGGAGTTTATAACCACACATAGCTTCAACACTACCTTTGGAGTTTATAACCACACATAGCTTCAACACTACCTTTGGAGTTTATAACCACACATAGCTTCAACACTACCTTTGGAGTTTATAACCACACATAGCTTCAACACTACCTTTGGAGTTTATAACCACACATAGCTTCAACACTACCTTTGGAGTTTATAACCACACATAGCTTCAACACTACCTTTGGAGTTTATAACCACACATAGCTTCAACACTACCTTTGGAGTTTATAACCACACATAGCTTCAACACTACCTTTGGAGTTTATAACCACACATAGCTTCAACACTACCTTTGGAGTTTATAACCACACATAGCTTCAACACTACCTTTGGAGTTTATAACCACACATAGCTTCAACACTACCTTTGGAGTTTATAACCACACATAGCTTCAACACTACCTTTGGAGTTTATAACCACACATAGCTTCAACACTACCTTTGGAGTTTATAACCACACATAGCTTCAACACTACCTTTGGAGTTTATAACCACACATAGCTTCAACACTACCTTTGGAGTTTATAACCACACATAGCTTCAACACTACCTTTGGAGTTTATAACCACACATAGCTTCAACACTACCTTTGGAGTTTATAACCACACATAGCTTCAACACTACCTTTGGAGTTTATAACCACACATAGCTTCAACACTACCTTTGGAGTTTATAACCACACATAGCTTCAACACTACCTTTGGAGTTTATAACCACACATAGCTTCAACACTACCTTTGGAGTTTATAACCACACATAGCTTCAACACTACCTTTGGAGTTTATAACCACACATAGCTTCAACACTACCTTTGGAGTTTATAACCACACATAGCTTCAACACTACCTTTGGAGTTTATAACCACACATAGCTTCAACACTACCTTTGGAGTTTATAACCACACATAGCTTCAACACTACCTTTGGAGTTTATAACCACACATAGCTTCAACACTACCTTTGGAGTTTATAACCACACATAGCTTCAACACTACCTTTGGAGTTTATAACCACACATAGCTTCAACACTACCTTTGGAGTTTATAACCACACATAGCTTCAACACTACCTTTGGAGTTTATAACCACACATAGCTTCAACACTACCTTTGGAGTTTATAACCACACATAGCTTCAACACTACCTTTGGAGTTTATAACCACACATAGCTTCAACACTACCTTTGGAGTTTATAACCACACATAGCTTCAACACTACCTTTGGAGTTTATAACCACACATAGCTTCAACACTACCTTTGGAGTTTATAACCACACATAGCTTCAACACTACCTTTGGAGTTTATAACCACACATAGCTTCAACACTACCTTTGGAGTTTATAACCACACATAGCTTCAACACTACCTTTGGAGTTTATAACCACACATAGCTTCAACACTACCTTTGGAGTTTATAACCACACATAGCTTCAACACTACCTTTGGAGTTTATAACCACACATAGCTTCAACACTACCTTTGGAGTTTATAACCACACATAGCTTCAACACTACCTTTGGAGTTTATAACCACACATAGCTTCAACACTACCTTTGGAGTTTATAACCACACATAGCTTCAACACTACCTTTGGAGTTTATAACCACACATAGCTTCAACACTACCTTTGGAGTTTATAACCACACATAGCTTCAACACTACCTTTGGAGTTTATAACCACACATAGCTTCAACACTACCTTTGGAGTTTATAACCACACATAGCTTCAACACTACCTTTGGAGTTTATAACCACACATAGCTTCAACACTACCTTTGGAGTTTATAACCACACATAGCTTCAACACTACCTTTGGAGTTTATAACCACACATAGCTTCAACACTACCTTTGGAGTTTATAACCACACATAGCTTCAACACTACCTTTGGAGTTTATAACCACACATAGCTTCAACACTACCTTTGGAGTTTATAACCACACATAGCTTCAACACTACCTTTGGAGTTTATAACCACACATAGCTTCAACACTACCTTTGGAGTTTATAACCACACATAGCTTCAACACTACCTTTGGAGTTTATAACCACACATAGCTTCAACACTACCTTTGGAGTTTATAACCACACATAGCTTCAACACTACCTTTGGAGTTTATAACCACACATAGCTTCAACACTACCTTTGGAGTTTATAACCACACATAGCTTCAACACTACCTTTGGAGTTTATAACCACACATAGCTTCAACACTACCTTTGGAGTTTATAACCACACATAGCTTCAACACTACCTTTGGAGTTTATAACCACACATAGCTTCAACACTACCTTTGGAGTTTATAACCACACATAGCTTCAACACTACCTTTGGAGTTTATAACCACACATAGCTTCAACACTACCTTTGGAGTTTATAACCACACATAGCTTCAACACTACCTTTGGAGTTTATAACCACACATAGCTTCAACACTACCTTTGGAGTTTATAACCACACATAGCTTCAACACTACCTTTGGAGTTTATAACCACACATAGCTTCAACACTACCTTTGGAGTTTATAACCACACATAGCTTCAACACTACCTTTGGAGTTTATAACCACACATAGCTTCAACACTACCTTTGGAGTTTATAACCACACATAGCTTCAACACTACCTTTGGAGTTTATAACCACACATAGCTTCAACACTACCTTTGGAGTTTATAACCACACATAGCTTCAACACTACCTTTGGAGTTTATAACCACACATAGCTTCAACACTACCTTTGGAGTTTATAACCACACATAGCTTCAACACTACCTTTGGAGTTTATAACCACAACGTTTATTATTATTACCTGTGTTCTCTGCTCTCCACCCCCCCACCCTCTCTCTCTTTCTCTTGCTCTCTGTATATCTATCGATGCATCTATCTATCTATATATATATATATATATATATATATATATAAATATATATATACAGTATATATATACTGTATATATATATATATATATATATATATATATATATATATATATATATATATATACAGTGGTGGTGAGGTAGTGATAGAATGGGTATGGAAAATGTGCACACTAGCATGGGAGAAGGGGAGTGCACCCGATGACTGGAAGACTGGCATAATAGTCCCCCTATATAAGGGCAAAGGGGAAAGAGGAGTGTGTGGTAACCACCGAGGAATATGTCTTCTAAGCGTAGTAGGGAAGGTATACAGTAGGGTAGTGATTGAGAGAGTGAGAGTGAGAACGGAGAAATGGATAGGCGACGAGCAGGGAGGTTTTAGGAAGGGAAGAGGATGTGTAGATCAGATTTTTACCCTGAATTGTGTTGTGGAGAAGTATCTGGAGAAGAAACAAAAGGTGTATGTTGCCTTTATGGACTTGGAGAAGGCCTATGACAGAGTGGATAGAGAAGGTTTGTGGAAAGTACTTAGAATATACGGAGTAGAGGGCAAGTTGCTGAAAGCAGTGAAGAGCATGTATGAGGGTGCAAAGGCGGCAGTACGTGTGGAGAGTGAGCAGAGCGAGTTCTTTGACCTGAATGTTGGTTTGAAACAGGGGTGTGTGATGTCCCCGTGGTTGTTTACTGTATATATGGATGGAGTTATGAAAGAAATACTATCAAGAGCAGTGGATGTTGGTGTATCGCTGAAAAGGGAGGGAATTGAGTGGAAGCTACCTATACTGCTGTTTGCGGATGATACAGTTCTGATGAGTGATAATGAATGGGAGTTGCAGGGTCTGGTAAATGAGTTTGGAACAGTGTGCGAAAAATGGAATTTGAAGGTAAATACGGGGAAGAGCAAGGTTATGGTCTTCGAAAGGGGTGAAGTCACAGAGTGTGAGGTGAAGCTGAACGGTCAGGCTATGGAGATCGTCAACTCTTTTAAGTATCTGGGCAGTGTGTTGAGTAAAGATGGGACTATGGATGAAGAGGTGCGGGAGAGGGTACAACAGGGGAAGAGGGTTGTAGGAACGCTAAAAGCAGTAACAAGAAATAGGGTGGTCAGTATGGAAGTGAAGAAGTCCTTGCATGACAGTGTGGTAATCCCGACACTGACTTACGGAAGCGAAGCATGGACGTTGGTTGAGAGACTCAGACCAAGAGTGAGAGCAGTGGAAATGAATTACTTAAGGAGTGCGTGCGGAGTTACATGGAGGGATAGACAGACTAATGAGGAAGTAAGAAGGAGGTGTGGTGTGGAGGTAGATGTGCTGGAAAGTGTGAAAAGGAACAACTTGAGATGGTTCGGCCATATGGAACGTATGGAAAGCGAGAGAATGACTAAGAGGGTGTATGAGAGCGAGGTGGAGGGACAGAGGGGGAGAGGTAGACCGAATATGAGGTGGAAGGATGGAGTGAGGAACTACATGAACGAAGGCGGTGCTGGTTGGGAGGAGGGGCGTCGACTGACTGGGGACAGAGGTGCATGGGGGCGGTTCGTTCGTGGCCACCCCTTCGGGGATCACGGCGTCGGGCAATAGATAGATAGATAGATATATATATATGTGTCTTCTCATCTCTTATTCACACCACATCCACAAATCTAATTTTACATTTCAATCTAATTCGTCCAACCCTTCTCTCGCTCTCGCACCAAAACTCACACTTTTATGGAGGGACCTGAATATAAACATACAGGAAACTCATCCCCCACAATAAAGATTAACACAAAGAATCAGATTGGTTTCAAACATTGCATTTTGTCGACATCGGATATTTTCCTTAAATTTTGCATTTCTTTATTTCTTTAGTATTTTTAGTATCCTACCTAGACCTCTATTAAGCTTGAAAACATACCTCCAAGATCCCCTTCGAGATTCATTTGTGCATTTTTTGGTAGAACAATGTCCCATTCAAAGGCCGGTTCCTCTTAAACTGCAGGCTCGCTATCGCACGCTAGGAAGGAATCGACACCTATATGGCACATAAGGTCTTAAAATTGCCAAACCAATGAACGCATATCTTAAAATCTACAAACTAATGGGGCTAAGCATGAGACAGAAAGGTGGCCCAGAACACCTCGCTCCCTTAATTTTGGGGTAGTTCTGCAGATTTCGAAATGTAATCAACTTCTTAGTATAAAGAAACAAAAACAGAGAGTCCTTAGCGCACGTGAACATTGTATGTCGCCGTGACTCATATATTACATCACATATTATTTAAGTTATTTCGGCTACCCCCAAAATGGGGATTGGGCCTGAGCATATAGATAGATTATTTAAGTAATGGCAATATCTCAAATTAAACCCTTTGTTTCGTGAGTTGAACACTTTATTTTCAGGCATATTAATGTGTATTATTCAGAGAGTATCAAGTATTATTATTTGTAACTAAATATGATATAAATATTACATAAACATGCATAGTATATGGACAACCCGTATTTGTTTTGAAGGATAAAATCCGAAAAAATGCCTTAATTAAAAATTGCTCTGTATCAGTAATTCGCCTGTGATCAAGTCGATTAAATGGTGTAATAAAAATAGAAGGCCCCACCCTTATCCTATTATCAAGTAAATCATATTAGATTTACAAACAAACGTCCATTACTTGTATTACCGTATATGCACTAACAAGTCAGTCGTTTAATCGTACCCAAACCCAGTCACATAACAGTAAGCATTCACACATTCTCAAGGCATAGTTGAAGCTGTGCTCTCTAAGATGTGTCCAAAAGCAACACCGTGATGGTAAGATCAAAGTTAAAACCAACTGTGTAGTGAGGAAACACCAACACTGGGGACCGACGCGACGGAGCAAACTTGGTATCAGGGGGAATCTGTCTGCTGGAAAGTTTTGGGGGAAGTGATAAAATAAATCTGCCTTTAAGTATCTTGCATTTTATCATGTGTTCTAAAGTTGTTCGTGTACAGTTGAAATATTGTCATTTCCACGACATCTGTGATGTCAGTTACGTAGTGAACGGAATTTAACTTTAACTAACTGTATATTATGATAAGACATTTCACAGTGTGAAGAATGGCCTCTAATAGCTAGAATGATATTAAAGTGTCATTAGAGGTTGAACATTGATAAACTACAGGTATTTTCACTTTGTCTAACATATTGTTTTCCCAAATTAAAGAGAATATGGTTTGCGAGAAAGAGTATTGGAGTTTCCAGAATTGTATGTGCCTTCCTATTAATATATAAAATAGTTCATGACTAATCTATTTTGAGTAATATTGTGTGTACACGAATGTACTTCTTCAGGCTGTGTGTGTATATGTGTGTGTGTGAGAGAGAGAGAGAGAGAGAGAGAGAGAGAGAGAGAGAGAGAGAGAGAGAGAGAGAGAGAGAGAACTATTTCCAGCTGTTGTCGTTTGTATGACCCACTTTGTGAGAAAATAGTACTAGGGTGGCTTCTGAAAAAGACTAGACACCGAAGACAATCTCTCCCTCTCTCTTTACCTGTTATCTATAATTAGCGTTTTAATTACTCAGAATCTTTATTGACATATTTACCTTCCACTTTGTAGCAAATCCCATGTTGAAATTAAGTCCAAACTGCCAAGTTCGGACTGAAATGCCTGTTTAGTCTTTGTATATATCTAACTCTATGTAACTCACTCTCATTCTCTTTCTAAACTTGACCAACTCTTCTATAACGAGCGGCCTGTGTGTGCAGTGTAGCTGAAGTGCGTTATTCGCAACTACATTAACACTTCACGATTAATCCATTCATAATCCGTCAGAGCTGCCATGTTCACAGAGCTCAGTATTTATTATTATTATTATTATTATTATTATTATTTAATTTTTGTTTTTTTTTATTTTTAGTATAGGCCTATATATTTTATTTTTTATTTTACTCAAGCTCACAAAAGCTATAGCTGGTCCACTAAATTTACTAAGGACAATACAAATTCTTTTAACAGGTATGTAATTTGTCTATTGCAGTTTGCAGTTTAGTGAAATTAAAATGTTGCTCTTATTTTTGTAAATTAAAAATTGAATCGTAGGGCATTAAACAATCCCCGAATATATCAGAAGGGGTGATGTGGAACACCAAAACATAGGATAAGAAAGCTAAGTATAGGTATGGAGAAAAATGGTGTAGACACACACACTCACTTCTTTATATGTGTTTAGAATGATTGTGTATAAGCTAAATATATATAATAATTAAGTCCCGGAGAGAGTGCCAATTTGACGGTGTTTATCGTAAGTATACCAAATTATACATTAAATGCTATTATTGTAGAGGCAGTTTTAGTTATGTATCGACTATGTTATGTTCAGGCACATAACGGAATAGGCATCAAGATGAAGACGAGGGTTATGTTCAATAGTATCAATACCCACGTCCCTTGCAAAATGCTTACCGTATTTATGTCGTAACGCTTTTAGTGTGAATAACGTAATTTGTATTGTATTCTAGTTACCATTAGACGATATTACTCAGCTTAGGAACGACATCTAGTAATTAAAAGGCTACACATTATTTCTTACCTATGGATAATGTATCTATCATAAAGACGAGTAAAAGTGAATGACGAAACACAATAGTGTTACCTTTTATGTAATCTACCGCACATGACACGTTTTCTGACCTTGTTTAGCATACGTCAGCACCATAACATTATCTTAGAAGATATTATACGGAGACAGAGAGAGATTCTCTGAGAGAAAGAGAGAGAAAGAGATGGGGATGGGGGGGGGGGGGGGGGGAGAGACAGGGTATAGGAACAAAGTAACCTAGAGGTTATTTTTTCAATGGCCATAACATTTTCTATCTCATTAACATGGTAAACATAATTTGTAGATCATAAACAACTGTATACCTGCATTAAAACATTTTGATGTAAAATAATCCTGATCGGAATTTATCCTGTATAATTGGCATACCTCTGGTCTACGGACGACTTACCGCAGTGACTGTACAAGTGAAGTGTGTGGTCCTCTCCCCTCCTTTTGTAGTACGGCTGGGCTGCATTCGACCAGGGTTCGTCCGCCAATCAGGCAGTGTTCTTTGTATTCGTTCAGCATTTGCGGAGCCAAAAAAAGGTAAATATTTTAAATGTCAAAACACGAGCAATGTTTGTCCAGGCATCGTGTAGGTCAGACTACATTTGTGCAGCGTTCGGTGTACGCTGTGGCACGTTCGTTTTGCATTAATTTTGCATTTTGTCTTGTCACAGTTCGGCCACCTTTTTCGGCCGATTCGGAAACAGGCTGCATTCGGGCTCCGGTTCGGCTATGTGTGATCTCCCTTTAAGTAAGCCAGAAATCTTGAACCCGAACCACTGTAACTTATAAAGGGCTAGAGCAAATAGGTTTTAAAATGTTCACATTTATTCCCCGACTAAATCTTCCCAAATGGTAACAAAAATAGCACGATTAATCTAGTCGTTTGGGAGTTATAGAGGTTAATGTTCAAGAGTTTGTGTCTATTTATATGGAAAGGGGTGACACTAGTAATTCAGTGGCGACATCACTGTTAGTTACTTTAAGAGGGGGGTGGTTAGTTTTTCTGGACCCCTTTTCCCTCATTTCTAGCCCCATTAGCTTTAAGATTTTAGGACGTTCGTTCAATTAGTTGGGCGATTTTGAGACCTTTCGCCACATTTCTTTGCTAATATTAAGAACTTTCATGCTATTTAGGTGTCGATTTTTTCCTGGCGAACAATAGCGATCCTGATATTTTAGGAGGAACCAGCCTTCGGCCGGGACATTGTTCTACCAAAACATGTACAAAATTATATTGAAAGGGATGCTATTTTTTTTATTTTTCTTAAAGCTTGATGGATGTCTGGCAAGGAAACTAATTTATAAATAAATAAATATATAGACCAATACTAATTACTACCGCCTTACTAGGAACTTCTATATATTCCGTTTGTATTAAACGTTAATATATAGGACTATAGCACCATTCCCAGACTATTGAACCAAACCCAGCGAGGATGGTGATGCATCTTAACAAAATTACTTAGGCTGTCATTAGACGATTATACTCAGCTTAGGAAGATCTTGTAGGAGCTAAAGAGTTAAATGAGATAGTATTCACCCCTTTGATTCCCACAGATCATTCTTATGTTGTATAAAATCCCCCAGAATAAACTGTTGAAGGGGATTAAAACTCATTGACAATTAAATAGCTTTAGACCCAACGGTTCTGACTCTTCGAGGAGTGCCTCTAGGGCCAATCTGAGAACATCCAACGTCTCCACTAGGATCACTGCGTCATCTGTAAATCAGGATCTGTGAATCTTAAATTGCCTATGTCAGCTCTGCAGTGACTCCGCCCAACTTTCCGTCACAGTAACAAGTCCATACAAGTGTTGAAAAGTGTAGGTGCTAGAACACACCCCTGTTTAACACCTGAGCTCACAGGGAAGAAGGAGGATGTTCCCCACCACACTTGACAGCACTCTCTGTTCATGTATAAAGTCAAGACACCAGATCGATGATCACTGTGGGGATCCCACGTAACCATAGCAGCTCCCAGAGTGACTCTCAATGCACTAAAATCAAATGCCTTCTTGAAATCGACATAGACTGCGAGCAACCCCTTCGAAACTCAAGTCTGCGCTCCACATGAACCCGGAGTGCCAGAGACCGGTTGATTGTTGACTTCTTGGATGTGAATCCGGGTGGCTCAGGTCTCCGCTCATGTAGCATAATATGGCCCCTGATTTGCATCAGTAGAATATGGGCGAAAACCTTGCCTGGCATGCTGAGCAGTGTTATACCACAGTAGTTATTGCAGTCTTGATGGTCCCCTTTTCCTTTCTAGATAAGGGTGACCATACCCCTTTTCCAGTCAGGAGGAATGATACCTGTGTGCCAAACAGCAGTCAAGACCGCATGTAACCCATGTACCATGAATTTGCCACCAACTTTCACTGGTTCTCCGGGAATGCCACAAACACCAGGAGCTTTCCCGCCTTTTCGCTTAGCCACGGCCTCCATTACTTCATCAAGGGAGGGAGGGTTTTCGCTAAATGGTGGATCAGGCACCAGTGGTAGGACATTCATTGCTTGAAGCTGTCCATTGGGAGAACTGGCCATGTACAACTGCTCAAATTACTCAGACCAGCGGGCCTTACACTCTTCATCTTCCAATGCGAGTTGGCCATCTGTCATCTGTAGGCTTAGAGCGGATTTTCTTCAGGGCTAGGTAAACAGGCCTCAGGTTTTTAGAAGAGAAATTTCCGTCTACCTTCTCAGCGATTCCCCTGACGTATCTCTCCTTGTCTCCACTCAGTGAAATTCTGGCTCTACAGGACAGAACCCTGTGGCGCCTCAGATCTCTATTCAGTCTGGCAGAGCGACTTTCTTCTATTATGCCTAATGTTTCACCTGATTATATGGAAAACAATATGTCTGTCATTATGGTTTCCTAGTCCTCATATAAATATAGTAGAAGGTGACTTACTTATTATCAGCTATTGCATTGGTTGATCGATTCCAGATGGGGTCTGAAATATTAACTAATGTAATTCATGTGTGCGTGTGTGATATTTACATTAAGCTAATATATATGTAGGAATTACAGATATTATTTATACTTCGTGCAGCAGTAGTGAGATGGGAAAGTTCCCACTCCACCCATAGCTTCTAATCTTTATAATTTGATAGGAGAGACGGGAACCAATGGCAAGTAGAATAATATGTAGATGCTTAAAACAATAAAATATACTGAAGTAAATGAAACGCATCACTTAATTTGACTTTTCCAATGCATGCCATACTGTGGTAAGGGCAATTGGTGTTAGCTGTAAGAGTCTGTGCAATAAGTATTAGGATTGGGGCGGTGGTGAGTTGGTTGATAGTTGTGTCATATCTGAAGTACAATCTGGTATTATATAGTCATATCACGGAATGGGGCATTGCTGTTTTTTAATAATTTGTAATATTTTTGGCTTAATATTTGATTTCTTTCTTATTTTTTTCTTTGACTTTGTTGCTAACACTACACTGCACTCATATTCAGTATGTTATTGGGGAAAATTATAAAGAGGTCATATATACTATTGTGTATGAGTCTTCCTTGTCATGAACAAAGGATATATAACAAACTATGTAAATCAAATTGTATAATTTTCATGGCAATAAACATTTTGAATTGAAATTTAATTGAACATTGAAGTAAAGGGGTGCCTAAGGAACACCTGTGGACCATAATGTAGACTTCAAACGAAAATTCAACTTTTCAACAGTTTAATAATGTGATATTGTGTGTTCTACTATTCTACTTCATCTGAACGAATTTCGATTCAGGAAACAATGTATCCAAAATAACTGCATTTAAAGAAATTACCAGTAGGAATTGAGAGTACAACTAGTAGTATATATACGATTAAAACAAGTTGTTGATATGCATAATTATGTATGCAGTAATGAATCAGAACGTGAATACGTGCATACGTGAATACGTGCATCCAAGTAAAACTGCAAGTCAATTTCTACGAAGAGCAAATATATTAACTAGCATGAAAAAGTTCTGCTATAACACAATTCCATTGCCCATACGGTCTATAGTTTGATACCGGTATATACTGTATATTATTGAGAACAAAATTAATACCCGGAATTCCTAATATTTATTCTCGGGGCATATTGGAAGGGAACACATAAATCTGCCCCTTATTGTGTTATTGGAGGAACACAAAACGGTAAACACAGTACTGTAGTTATTGTGGAGGGACACACACACACACACACACACACACACACACATACACAGAGTTATCAGAAGGTGACAATGAACGTTAATTACTTGATGTTATCAAAGTGACGGTGATGATAAATGGTCAATGGTCCATTATTAGACATAGGTGAGGTGAGAGTTGTGAATTATGTAGTGTGAAAAATATGTTTATGGATGGTGTGTTGAGGGAGGTGAATATGGGAAGAGGATTGGGTTTAGTAGGAAAGAATGGTAGAGATTGGGAGTTGATTCAGTTGCTGTTCGCTGATGGCACAGCGTTGGTGGCGGATTCTGAGGAGAAATTACAGAGGGTAGTCAAAGAGTTTGGAGTGGTTTGTGAGAGAAGGAAACTGAAGGTGAAGGTCAATAAAAGGAAAGTAAAGGTGTGTAATAGGGGTGATCGTAGGGTGAATCTAGATGTGAGGCTGGATTGGGAAATATTGGAACAAGTAGAGTGTTTTAAATATCTAGGAGGAATGATAAGCAGGAGTATAGACATGGAGGTAAAACAGAGAGTGTGAAGGAAGGAAGGTTTTCGGAACAATGGGAAGTATGTGGAAGACAAGAAATCTCGGAATGGAAGTAAAAAGTGCAATGTATCAAGGAATTGTTGTGCCAACAGTGATGTATGGGGCTGAGACATGGGCTCTGAAGAAAAAGGAGAGAAGAAAGCTGGATGTGATGGAGATGAGTTGCTTGAGGAGTATGTGTGGAGTTACTCGTAGAGGCGGATTGAGGAGTGAAGAGATACATAGGAGAGTGGGGCAGCAGGAATATTTGTCAGCCAGAGTGGACAGAAGGGTGCTGAGCTGGTATGGTCATGTTGAACGAATGGGAGATGAAAGGCTTACAAAGAGAATATGCGAGTCATATACAAGGGGAGATAGAAGGGCAGGAAGACCCCCATTGAGATGGAGAGACTGTGTAAGACAAGCTTCGTATCATGGAGGAATATCTATAGATCAGGCAAAGGAAGTGGTAATAAACAGGAATTAATGGAGAATGCTTGTGAATAGGTGAGTGAACATGTGGTAATAAGGGGGAAGGCGCATGTTGGACTAGATAATAGTCCATCAGGCGCCTGGCCCGGGTAGACTATTTATATGCAGGGTGCGCCTGGAAGTGTGGTAGACAGGCTTGTGGCTTAGGCTCCGCTGCATGTCTGCCTGCTGAGATCGGAACCTCTCCGGGTGTTCGGGGGCCAGGGGACTGCTGGAGCGACCTTGTGACCCTGGTCTCTGGATCTTCTCCTGGGTGACTTAGATGTGTGTGAATTTGTGCTTTGTCTGTGTTTGTTCGTTGTTTTATGTTGTGTCTTGGGTTTTCCCTGTTCTTGCTCTGTCTTGAGGCGGCCACCCCCAAGAAAACAAAATAGAATAATAAAATAGAATTAAATAGAAAATAAAATATAAAAATTGGAAAAGTGGGGATTGAGCCTGAGCATATAGACAGATAAATAGAAAAATGGGAGATATGAATGTTAAGGGGTGAATTTTAAATATTTATTATTATGTAAGTAATTATATTTGTATCGCTTTACTTTCCTTCATAGACCTTCATCACCCATAAGATATATGAATTATGTGTGATGTTAGAAGTGTGATGTAAAGGAAAGTTTTAATCTCACCCCTAGACCACCATCAAGCTTAAACAAATACCTCCAAGACCCCACTCTGAGATAAACTTGTACATTTTTCCATAGAAAAACATCCACACCGAATTTAAACAAAAGGTCTTAATTAAGATTGACACAGGAAATAGGATGAAACATCTTAAAATTGCCGAAACAGAAAAACACCCCCTTAACCCGGGTATGGCGCCAACACTCTTAACACCTTATTAGCGAGCTAGCGGTCTATTTATATGTACCGCCCAGCGGGGTGTTTTTAGCCAAAATAGGGCTGTTTACATGATCATTTTCATGCCTAAATAAGACCCAGAGCGTAAAACAAGTACCTATCCCTGAAAGGGCATAAACAGAGCTTTCCAATGACACCATAACGATCCTTTTATGACGGTTAGTTTTCTTGCAACAACCGCGCAACACGAGTGCAAAAAGCATGTAATTCGGTACTTTCCCCATACAATTCAGTATGTAACGAGTGAGAGAGGGAGGGAGGAGGTGGGATTCGTGTCAGTAGGTACGCCGCGGTGGTCTGGAGCAGTCATACGCTCGCTACTCTCCTGCCACCACTTGTCTCTCTCTCTCTCAGCAACATTACGTGCTGAAATTGCCACACGACCTATGTCACGCGCCGCCAGATAGTCCAAATTTATTATACTCGACTTATGTTGCATGCCGCTAGTTGAGGGGTTTTACTGGGTGAAGGCGACGGGACTCTTAAGAACCAAGGCCTAAACAATTTTTTTAAAAAGAAGCCATCTTTTGGTCGGCCTTAGTAAATCCCGCCTGTCGATGACAGTCCGATTCACACTATTAGGGGAGTAACAACTATCTCTCGCTTCTCTATTGCTTATTTAATTCATTATTGGCATTTATTTATTTATTGGCATTTTAACGTAACATCAGACGGATTCTAAGGGGTGTGTGTGGTTTGTTTGTCCCTCGTATTGTGACTGCATTTTTACTGTGTTTCTCCACATAATATATTTCTTATATTCTGTGTTTAGCTAGGGCCGCAACCTTGGGCTTGTTAAGGAGCCAGTATATTTCGTTATTGGTGGAGGCGTAAGATAATTATTCCTCGCTGGCATTATAGCTAGACTTCGTACTCTTTACAATTTTATTTTATTCCTGCAGTGGCATGTGTTGATCCCAGCCGATCATTATTTATATAATGTGCATTGTTTTAGCTAGGGGCCTAGTCTTTTGGGAATGCCTGGTTCAATGTAGAGGGTGGAGGACTTCAATATTTTTTCAGTTACAGGGAGGATTACTTCGGCCCAGGCAAACTGATAGGCTGGACAAAATAGACTTTGGCGTTTTATATTTGTGCTACAGTCCTAGGTGAGTGGGGCCTGATAGGTGTTTGTTTGATCCTTAATTAATTAGTATATGCTTGATACTTGCTTCATTATTATGGCATTCATTGTTGGCATGTATTTACCATAATTGTATTGTGACGCCTCCCGGCGTTAGCAGAATGGATGCGTGGGGCATTGCAGCTCGCTAGCGCTCGCCAGGATGGGGGGATAGGCTACAGTTGTCCTAGAATGATCTGTTTTATTTCATTAGTGTCATGTTGCCACAGACAGTCTAGAAGTGGTCTTTGTTTTGGTCTGTGGCCGCGCCTTATATTTTATATTCGCTATAATATAAATGTTGCTTGTGTGGGAGGCGAGCGAGAGAGTGTGAAGGAGTACACCCAGCAGCGTGGTGAGCTATGACACGGCTCGCTTGGGCGCTGACGGCGTTGGCGGCCGGGTGGTCAACTAGTCCCTTCCCGTCGTTGCCTCATGTTTTTTACCAGCTCAGAGCTTGCCTGACACGCGTATCGCCTACATCCTTTGCAATTCTGTCCCCCATACTCGCTACTTTGTATACTATTTCTCTCTCTCGACTTCTCCTTTCTCATTCTCTAATCTTTATTAAACTCAACATCCCTTCTGGTTTCAGCATAGACGTTCACCGTCGACCAGTCGTATTGTACGCGAATCTCTCAGATATTTCCATGTATTAAGTTAAGGAGGTATTATGCTTTATTGAGGTTTAGAGAGACAGACTTTTCCGTATGTGTCCTCTCTCGGGAAGGTTGTAGACCGGTATATGTCTCCCTTGCAAGGTGTTGAGTGATTCTTCTTGGTTATCTAAAGCTAGACTAGGGGTAAGGTTACTGTGTCGTTGTCTCCGATGTGTGCAGTGTTAGCTAAGCTCTGCACGACATCGACAGGTACTGTGGGAGCCTAAGTTGTCTTTGGGTTGGTTTACTTTGCGAGCACAGCACTGTAGTGGGAGAGGGCCATAGCCTATCCCTCACAACATAGTGCTGCCTCTTTGTGTTGACTTCTGAGGGATCGCCAGGATAGAGCTAGGTACTAGAGACCTAGATTTATCAAGAGAGCATCCCCGTCATATAACGTAATCTTCATTATACCACGCTTGGACAACGTTAGGCTACGAGCCGCATGCTCGCCCATTGTTGCCCTGCCTTGATACCCCAGCTAGACTTTATTAACTGAGCAGACACTGGTTAGAGATAAGCCCCATTATTATATGTATGCAGCATTATTATTCACTGCAGTTTTGAGCCGAGGTTGTTGTTGAGTTGCACAACCCGAGTAGGCTGTTGCGTTGTGTCACAAAGCATTTCTTTAGTTGTCGAGCATTACTACCTTTGCGCAGTCTTTATTATTCGCCTGCCTATTATTACTATATGTCCTAGCATTTATTGTGACCCGTATTCTGCATTATAATTTTTCAAGATTCTTTACGGACATCTTCCCAGCATCAGACTTATTTCAGAAGTTTCCAGTTGATGTTGCAGGACTAGTATTTCACTTTCTTTAATACAGGAGTACCAGTTATTTGAGTATCTACCGTAACGTTAATTAATCACGTTAACTATCTTTTCTTTGTGTAACATAATCGAGTAATCTTTTACTGATTGAGAATAGGCTGTTTCATTGAGCGTCAGCCTAGTGGGTGTGCACCAGTTACCGAGTCATAGGATACCTCGTTGTCCAGGCACGACTCAGGACGGTAATGGTGTTTTGTTTTCCAGTGTTTAAGGCAGGGATTGGGTCTAGTGTTACCGTTGTTGCTTTTTGCCATTATCTAGTCCAATGTTGAAGAGCCCTGTGTCTTTGAGAACCTGGATCGTAACAAATGACGACCTAGCTCAGGATCTTGTGAACTAAGAGATAATTGCAGGATTGTTGTGGTCATTTGTTTTATTGCGGAATATAGTGGGCACGTTATAATTTGTTTGGCAAAGTAGTATAGCACTTGAGAGTCTTCAGTCATTTTTGGCAAGTGAATAGTGCTACATAGGAGCTTGGGTGCTTCTTTTTTTTCTTTTTTTATAAACGTGAGAATTTTTGGTGGACACCATGGGAGACGAATCAGATCATACTGAGGGTTCAGGGAATGATGCAGGCTCTGATGGGCAGATGCCAGCGGGGTTAGTAACTAGTGAGGAGGCCGCAAAGAAGTTTTTGGAGGTGCCTATAACAGCTGATCGACTAGAGGGAATTAGCAAGTATGGTCTACAGTGTTTGGCTCCCCTCATGGGGTTTAATGTGGCTCATGGCATCAAGAAGAACGATTTGAGGGCTTGCGTACTGGGGGCGGCTAGTGAGGTCCAGGGTGGAGAGGGTGCTCGGGGACTTCTGCCCGAGCCCCCCTCCACTCTACTCCCATCGGGACCTCTAGGATGCCGGAGTTTAGTACATTCCCGCAGGCCGATAGCCGCTGGCAGCGTGGTTTAGGATCGCTGGGTGGGCCTCCAATAGTTGCACCTCCTCCTCGAGGTTTCACTACAGAAATGCTCTTCCAGCTTGAGATGGCTAAGATGCAGGCTGAGCGTGAGGAACGTCTCGAACTCGCTAAGATAGAGGCTAAGCGACAGGCTGATCTCGAACTCGCTAAGGTTAAACAAGAGACTGATCTCGAACTCGCGAGAATAAAAGCCCAGTCGGAGGCTGAGTCTACCAGGTACCGTGCAGATATCGATCTTGAGAAGACTCGGGTGGAAACGACAGGGCAACGTCTCGGTGGTGGGAATCGTGGGCATGATCAGTCTTTGTCGCACCTGTTGAAACTAGTCCCTGTATTTGATGAGTCGGGTGTCACCGAATTTTTCATGAGATTCGAGAAGAAGTGCCAGGAACACCAGTGGCCTGGGGAGAAGTGGGCAGCCCTTGTTTCCTCTAGACTTGTGGGCAAGGGACTCGAGGCTTATGATGCATTGCCTATAGAGTCGTGTATTATCTATGAGGAACTCAAGGAGGCTGTCCTGAGAGCATACGAACTACAACCAGAGACGTACAGGTTGAAGTTCCGGGGTGTTACCAAGGGTCGGGAGAGCACCTTTTTGGAACATGCCCGGGAGCTGTCCGATGCTTTTGGGAATTGGCTGAGGTCGGAGAAAGCTAC
>JBAKBP010031266.1:15000-24647 GCA_037953745.1 Lithodes maja | reverse complement strand
GGGACAGATAAAGGAAGAAGGGACAGATAAAGGAAGAAAGGACAGTGAAAGAAGGGACAGATAAAGGAAGAAAGGACAGTGAAAGAAGGGACAGATAAAGGAAGAAAGGACAGAGAAAGAAGGGACAGATAAAGGAAGAAAGGACAGAGAAAGAAGGGACAGCTAAAGGAAGAAAGGACAGAGAAAGAAGGGACAGATAAAGGAAGAAGGGGCAGATAAAGGAAGAAGGGACAGATAGAGGAAGAATGGACAGATAAAGGAAGAAAGGACAGAAAGAAGGGACAGAGAAAGGAAGAAAGGACAGAGAAAGAAGGGACAGATAAAGGAAGAAGGGACAGATAAAGGAAGAAGGGACAGATAAAGGAAGAAAGGACAGAGAAAGAAGGGACAGATAAAGGAAGAAGGGACAGATAAAGGAAGAAAGGACAGATAAAGGAAGAAAGGTTAGAGAAAGAAGGGACAGATAAAGGAAGACAGGACAGAGAAAGAAGGGACAGATAAAGGAAGAAGGGACAGATAAAGGAAGAAGGGACAGATAAAGGAAGAAGGGACAGATAAAGGAAGAAGGGACAGATAAAGGAAGAAGGGACAGATAAAGGAAGAAGGGACAGATAAAGGAAGAAGGGACAGATAAAGGAAGAAAGGACAGAGAAAGAAGGGACAGATAAAGGAAGAAGGGACAGATAAAGGAAGAAAGGACAGATAAAGGAAGAAAGGACAGAGAAAGAAGGGACAGATAAAGGAAGAAGGGACAGATAAAGGAAGAAGGGACAGATAAAGGAAGAAAGGACAGAGAAAGAAGGGACAGATAAAGGAAGAAAGGACAGAGAAAGAAGGGACAGATAAAGATAGAAAGGACAGAGAAAGAAGGGACAGATAAAGGAAGAAAGGATAGAGAAAGAAGGGACAGAGAAAGAAGGGACAGATAAAGGAAGAAGGGACAGATAAATGAAGAAGGGACAGATAAATGAAGAAGGGACAGATAAAGGAAGAAGGGACAGAGAAAGAAGGGACAGATAAAGGAAGAAGGGACAGAGAAAGAAGGGACAGATAAAGGAAGAAAGGACAGTGAAAGAAGGGACAGAGAAAGGAAGAAGGGACAGATAAAGGAAGAAGGGACAGAGAAAGGAAGAAGGGACAGATAAAGGAAAAAGGGACAGATAAAGGAAGAAAGGACAGAGAAAGAAGGGACAGCTAAAGGAAGAAAGGACAGCGAAAGAAGGGACAGATAAAGGAAGAAGGGACAGATAAAGGAAGAAAGGACAGTGAAAGAAGGGACAGATAAAGGAAGAAGGGACAGATAAAGGAAGAAGGGACAGAGAAAGAAGGGACAGATAAAGGAAGAAGGGACAGAGAAAGGAAGAAGGGACAGATAAAGGAAGAAGGGAGAGAGAAAGGAAGAAGGGACAGGGAAAGGAAGAAGGGACAGGGAAAGGAAGAAGGGACAGGGAAAGGAAGAAGGGACAGATAAAGGAAGAAGGGAGAGAGAAAGGAAGAAGGGACAGGGAAAGGAAGAAGGGACAGGGAAAGGAAGAAGGGACAGGGGAACAAGGGACAGGGAAAGAATGAACAACGAAAGAAGAAAGGGGGAGAGAAAGAGACAGACAAGGAGGAGACAAGAGAAAAAAAAAAGGACAGAAGGAAGGGACAGAGAAAGAAGGAACCTCGGGCTAATATATAATTGTGTGGCCAAGATTGAGATGGAGGGATGGAGTTGAGAGGTATAGGAGTGGAAGTGGTATTGGGTGGAAGGAGGGGCTTACAGAATATATTAGGCCTATACAGAGACATAATTATGGCCAGGGGAGATTTACACTTGCGGGACTTTTTTCTTGACCCCTTTCTCCCTCATGTCTAGCCCCATTGCTTTTGAGATGTTAAGACGTTCGCCCCATTAGTTTGGCGATTTTAAGAACCCTCGCCCCATTTCTGTCAATTTTAAGACTATTCGTGCCACTTAGGTTTCGATTTTTTCCTGGCGAGCGATAGCGAGCCTGTAATTTAAGGGAACCGGCCTTTGGCCGGGAAAATTTTCTACCGAAAAATGTACAAATTTATCTTGAAAGGGGGTCTAGGGGGAGTAATTTTAAGCTTGATGGAAGTCTAGGGAATCAACTAAAAACCTCCCCTTAAGGATCCGAAAAGTAGTCCTAGTTTTCGGATCCTTGCCATATGTCTCTGTAAGTCTAACATATTCTGGTTTATTCATCATAATTATACAGTATACTTTATATATTGGACAATGTACTGAATAGAATTGGAGAGTAATACTTCTGTCACAATAATGAATATAGAAAGGATTGATATGTTGATGACTTCGATCTATATATACATTTTGACTCACTGGATGGCAACTGATTATTATTGGGTGTTTGGGATAGAGCAGCAGACGACGCTATCCGGGCCCCCGTTTGTGCAAGCTTTCATCCTGCACAAACACCTAGTTTGCGCAAGCTTTCATCCTGCACAAACACCTAGTTTGCGCACTCATGATTGATAGTGTATGAGGGCCTTAAGGGGAGGAAGACCGTTTTTTCTGGACCTCCTTCTCCCTCATGTTTAGCCCCATTTTTTTTTTTTTTTAGATTATAAGACGTTCGGCCCATTACTTTGTCGATTTTAACACCTTTCGCCCCATTTCGTTGTCAATTTTAAAACTTTTCGTACCATGTAGGTGTCGATTATTTCCTGGCGAGCGATAGCGAGCCTGACATTTTAAGAGGAAACGGCCTTCGGCCGGGACATTTTTCTACCGAAAAATGTACACATTTATCTTGAAGGAGGAGTCTAGGAGGTGTTTTTCTAAGCTTGATGGAGGTCTAGCGAGGAAACAGGAATATATGAATTAATAGACCCCCCCCCCCAAAAAAAAAAAAAAAAAAAAAAAAAAAAAAACGGTCTGTCTCCCCTTAACAGATGACTGATAAACATAGAGGGGCTTCATTCATGGCCACCCCCAAGGGGGATCAATGGGTCTAACAATAGATATAATATTTTCCCCACAGTACCATCAACGACAAATGTTCGTTCCCCCAACCAGACAATTTGTGAATCCGAAACACCTACTGTAGGGGTCGATAGAAAACGAAGCATTTGTTAAGGTTAAGGGGAGGCAGAGGGTTTTTCTCGACCCCCTTCTCCCTCATGTTTAGCCCCATTAGTTTTGAGATGTTAAGGCGTTCCGACCATGATTTTGGCTATTTTACCACTTTCGTCCCATTTCCTTGTCAATGTTAAGACTTTTCGTGTCATTTAGATGTCGATTTTTTTTTCCTGGCGAGCGATAGCGAGCCTGTATTGTAAAAGGAATAGGCCTTCGGCCGGGACATTATTCTACCGAAAAATGTACAAAAATATATTGAAGGGGGGTCTTGGGGGTGTTTTTTTAAGCTTGATAGAGGTTTCGAGAGCAAACTAAAACCCCTCCTTAAACCATTGAGTCAACCAGTAAATTATGCTGCACAATGCCGTCTGACCTCCCTTAAATGTTACTTGTTTCAGATGCTTCGTATCCAACCCCCAGGTGTTTCGGATTCACACAGTGGCTGGTTGGGTGAACGAAGTTTATTCGTTGATAGTACATAGGTTTTCATCTTCGTTATATACTGGCTAGCCCTCAAAGAGTTTATGTAGCTTAGAAATAACCTGTGGGAATCTAATGGTTCAGTGAAACAGATGTTACCCTCGCGATATCCAGACCACATCTCATTCTTAAACCGAATAAACCGAATAAACCAGAATACAATTATTAAACATGTATGTTCGTTCTGAAAGCCTTAAACATGATCCCAGTGAAACCCTCCACCTTGTTGAATTAATTTAGTAAAATTATATTGTTGTTATACAAAAAATGGTGTCAAATTGTTTTTCATAAATCAAAATGCAAATCATGTTGCCAAGATATAGAATACACGGATGCTAACATACTAGAGACGTAGGTGTTAAGGGGAGGTATTTACTTTATTCCTTAGACTTCCATCAAGCTTAAAATTAAACCCCCTTGACCCCCATTCAAGATAAATTTGTAAAAAAATTCGGTAGAAAAATGTCCCGGCCGAAGGCCGGTTCCTCTTAAATTACAGGCTCGCTATCGCTCGCCAGGAAAAAATCGACACCTAAATGGCACGAATGGTCTTAACATTGACAGAAATGGGGCGAGGGTTCTTAAAATCGCCAAACTATTGGGGCAAGCGTCTTTAAATCTCACAAGCAATGGGGCTAAACATGAGGGAGAAAGAGGTTCAGAAAATAATCCTCCAGGTGGAAATCTCCCCTTAAACGTTAAATTCACAAGGGACTGGACTTCTCAAAAAGTGGCTCCAGTCCTGACGTTATTCATTACCTCCAGTGTGCTGGCTTACTAATCCAGAAGGGTTGATAGCCTCTGAAGTCCTATTTTAACTAAATAATTAAATTCCCAAGCTGCTCATCATGTGGCCATGGTGTGACCTACCTCTTGTAAACACCCACCGTGATAGTGTCCAGCAGCCAAACTCACCAGGCGCCACCACTAGTTTTTTCTTCTTTTTTTATAGTTCCCCTCCTCCTCCTCCTCCTTGAAACCTGAGCCACTTGTTATATATCCCGGGCCGCCTGTAGCGTCCGTCAGCGGCCTCTCTCGCCACATCGCCGGCCTTCACACTGTCAACAAACACCAGGGACCGACCGTCTTGAACTGCGGCCCCGCACGTCTTCCATGGGAACTTGAACTGATCTTAACCGGGGAGACGGTCGTTTTTCTGGTCCCCCTTCTCCCTCGTGTTTAGTCCCATTATATTTTAGATTTTTAGACGTTTGGCCCATTTGTTTGGCTATTTTAAGACCTTTCGTCCCATTTCTTTATACATTTTAAGACCTATCGTGCCATTTAGGTGTCGATTTGTTCCTGGCGAGCGATAGCGAGCCTGTAATTGTAAGAGAAACCGGCCTTCGGCCGGGAAAGTTTTCTATCGAAAAATTTACAAATATACCTTGAGAAGAGGGGGGGGGGGGTTTCTAGGGGATGTTTTTCCAAGTTTGAGGGATGTCTAGCGAGGGAACTAAGGATTTATGAATTCATGAATTTATAGGCCAAAACAAAAAGCAGTGTGTGTCCCCTTAACCGAGGGATCAGGTGGTTGTCTTGCATTATTGATGGACGCGTATAAGTTGAACTGGTGAGTAATTCCTGCTACGCGCTAACCTGAGAACTTCTATAGCTGGTTTCAACCCAGGGATCTCCATGGTTATCTGGTCTATTTACACATGTTAGCCAGTGTGTGTTAGGGTGATTTATGGCGCTCTAACCTGTCCAGGGGGGCCACCACAGTAACCACACCACAACTGACACACAAATGGTATACACAGGGTTCAACACTGAATCAATAGGCTTCTTCACCCCCAAAATGGTATACACAGGGTTCAACACTGAATCAATAGGCTTCTTCACCCCCAAAAGCTTGTCTGACATTTCTTGTTAGATTCGTTTGATTAAGGGGAGACTGCCCGTTTGTTTGGTCTATTAATTAATTTATTCATATCATTTTGTAGTTTCTTCCCTAGACCTCCATCAAGCATAGAAAAACACCCCGTAGACCCCCAAATTTGTACATTATTCGGTAGAAAAATGTCCCCGCCGAAGGCCGGTTCCTCTTAAAATTGCAGGCTCGCTATCGCTCGCCAGGAAATAATCGACACCTAAATGGCACGAAAGGTCTTAAAATTGACAACGAAATGGGGCGAAAGGAGTTAAAATCGCCAAACTAATGGACCGAACGTCTTATAATCTCAAAACTAGTGGGGCTAAACATTAGGGAGAAGGGGGGTCCAGAAAAACGGTCTGCCTCCCCTTAAAGCCTAGAGAGCCCATCAGTGTCAATTGATATCCTTACTGTTTCTACCAGTATATCTTGGATGGCTTCCTTGAGCAAATGTTAGGTTTCGAATGAGCTCAACAATCATCTGTGCCTCATTTCAAGGCACTTACCACATGACTCGACCACATAATGTAAAGGTGCCTATTGGTCGTGTAGATATTACTGCTCAACACTATTTGTTGCTATGCTCCTTATAATAAAGTGTGAAGCATACTGCATACAAGGGACTGGAGTTTTCGAAAAGGGGCTCCAGTTCTGACGTTGTTCTTGATTTACAGTGTGCTGGCTTGATAATCCTCTGAAGCCTCTGAAGTCCTATTTTAACTATCTAATATTGAATATCGTGCAATATCTATCTATTGAACTGTTATAATGCAACTTGTTTCTTGCGTTTCGTGCATTATATCACAGTAAATGTAAACCGCAGTGGAAGAGTAGCGAGCACCCCAAGAGGTAGATATCGCCTGTGACTTATGAAAACAAAGCTATCCCCGCGGCTCCAGACACACACACACACACACACACGCTCCGCCACCTGGGTAACATCGCCAATCACCCTTCATATTAACCCCTTCTGTACCGGCGACGTCTTTTTACTTTATCTTTCTTAGACGATTTTATTTAGTTTGAAAAGGACTTCCAGCAATTATAGGTAGCGCCAACGAACTTGACAATAATCTGAACCACTCAACTTCTTATAACTCAAAATTAATGAAAGCAATTGGGCTGACATTCCTATCATTTGGGAAGAGTCCACCAGGAAATAGGTTTGGAAATTTACAGCCAGTTTGCTCAAGGTCCTTTTGAGTTGTTACGAAGAGGTCAGGGATGGAAATAATGGTCAAGTTCGTTGGCGCTACCTATTATTAAGTTCCTTCCACCAACAGGCTTAAGGGGAGGTATTTAGTTTGTTCCCTAGACCTCCATCAAGCTTAAAATTACACCCCCTTGAGTCCCTTTCAAGATAAATTTGTACATTTTTCGGTAGAAAAATGTCCAGGCCGAAGGCCGGTTCCTCTTAAATTACAGGCTCGCTATCGCTCGCCAGGATAAAATTGACACCTGAATGGCACGAAAGGTCTTAATATGGGGTGAAATTTCTTAAAATCGCTAAACTAATGGGGCAAACGTTTTATAATATCAAAAGCAATGGGGCTAAACATGAGGGAGAAAGGGATTAAGAACAAAATCCTCAAGTGGAGATCTCCCCTTAACCTTTGGCTACCACAGATTCTTCTTAAGGGGAGATCTCCACTCGAGGGATTTTTTTCTTGACCCCTTTCTCCCTCATGTTTAGCCCCATTGCTTTTGATATTATAAAACGTTTGCCCCATTAGTTTAGCGATTTTAAGAACTTTCACCCCATATTAAGACCTTTCGTGCCATTCAGGTGTCAATTTTATCCTGGCGAGCGATAGCGAGCCTGTAATTTAAGAGGAACCGGCCTTCGGCCTGGACATTTTTCTACCGAAAAATTTACAAATTTATCTTGAAAGGGACTCAAGGGGGTGTAATTTTAAGCTTGATGGAGGTCTAGGGAACCAACTAAAAACCTCCCCTTAAACTGCACAAAATCGTTTAAATTGAGCTGAAATAGAACCACGAACATCCCCGGTAGTGAAAGGGTTAACTGCCTATTCCCCGCACCCCAAACCAACCACCCTTGCCCCTGTCCGACTCTTTCCCGTAACCACCCCGACAAAGAACCACGGCCCAGATTAAAGAGGGGATGGGTCTTATTTCCGCACCTCTTCTCCCTCATGTTTAGCCCCATTAGCTTTGACATTTTAAGAGGCTCGTTCCATTAGTTTGGCGATTTTCAGACCCTTCGCCTAATTTCTTTGTCGAAAATAAGACCTTTCGTGCCAGTTAGGTGTCGATTTTTTCCTGGCGAGCGGCAGCGAGCCTGTAATTTTATAAGTAAGCGGCCTTCGGCCAGGACATTTTTCTACCGAAAAATGTACAAATTTATCTTGAAGGTGGGTCTAGGGTTTTTTATTTACAGGTTGATGGAAGTCTAGAGAGGAAACTAAAAAATAATAAAAAGATAAACCATAAACAAATAAATACGGCCATCTTCCCCTTAACTGCCTATTTGCCGCACATCAAACAAACCACCCGCCTGTCCGACTCTTCCCATAACCACCCCGACAAAGAACCACGGCCCAGATTTACCAAAGAACATTCCTATTTTGACTCCTCGAATTGCTTAAAATAATTCCCGAAGTGAATATGGTAAGGAAAAAAAAAAAAAAAAAAAAAAAAAAAAAAAAAAACCACACACACACACACAAGGTATCATGTATGTCCTAGATTGTACAGTCAGCCTAATAAGTGATGTCTCGGCACCAATTATGTTTTGACCAATAATTGTTGGGATCAGCAATAATGGTACATGATTTCTTCTTTTTGAGTGAGATATACCAACATGTTCCTACACTTACCCACCTTATTAAACATCTGACATACATTAATACAGAACAGAGCGATCCAAACGTAATGACAGCTGAGCCATGACTTATTAGCGCCACCGTACAGTAGTGATCACTAAAAGCTACCTCCCCTTTCTAGTTACAATAGGACTTGAGAGGCCTATTTCACCCTTCCAGATTATTGAGGGGAGATTTCCACCTGGAGGATTTGTTTCTGGACCTCTTTCTCCCTCATGTTTAGCCCCCATTGCTTTTGAGAATTTAAGACGTTTGCCCCACTAGTTTGGCGATTTTAAGAACCCTCGCCCCATTTCTGTCAATTTTAAGACCATTCGTGCCATTAAGGTGTCGATTTTTTCCTGGCGAGCGATAGCGAGCCTGTAATTTAAGGGGAATCGGCCGGGACATTTTTCTACCGAAAAATGTACAAATTTATCTTGAAAGGGGTCTAATTTTAAGTTTGATGGAAGTCTAGGGAATCAACTAAAAACCTTCCCTTAAGCCAGCACAGTGCAAGTCAGAGAATAGCGTCATATTCTGCTGGCAACAATTAGACGATTACATTCAGCTTAGGAAGGACGTCTACCCATGAAAATACTACAGGTTATCTCAATTAGTCCTTCTAGCTAACCTACATTCTTCCTTGCTCTTACATTTGAATTAGTATCGTGCCCCCAAACGAGCCAATAATAATAATAATAATAATAATAATAATAATAATAATAATAAGCACGTTACTTATTTCTCACAAGCGCCAATTTTTCCGCAGAATTCACTGGCGCTCGAAAAAACAAAAAACAAAAATGCTTTATTATATTATGCATGGTTCAGAACTTGGCTTTAAAGGGGAGATGGGCCGTTTTTCTGGTCTCCCTTCTTTCTCATCTTTAGCCCCATTAGTTGTTAATTTTAAAACGTTCGTCCCATTAGTTTGGCGATTTTAAGACCTTTCGCTCCCTTTTTTTGTTAATATTAAGACTTTTCGTGTCATTTAGGTGTCGATTTTTTTCCTGGCGAGCGATAGCGAGCCTATAATTTATAGGGGGGATGGGCGTATTTATTTGATCATTTATATATATTTTTATATTTTTTGTAGTTTCCTCCCTAGGCCTCACATCAAGCTTCCCCCCCAAAAATGTCTGAATAGGCCTACTAATGGGGCTAAACATGAGGAAGAAGGGGGACCAGGAAAACGACCCCTTCACCCCTGAAAGCGAACCCTTTTTCTCATAACTATCTTTTACGCCATCTATAAATGCTTCAAGAATATAATGACTGATGAATCCCCCTTGGGTAAGTCCCCCTACTACACCACAGTCAGCACAGTGTGTGTCTTGTGTGTGTGTGTGTGTGTGTTGGT
>JBAKBP010031266.1:0-12500 GCA_037953745.1 Lithodes maja | reverse complement strand
CTCGAGTTGTTGCTCGGGTTTTATTAATGGCTGGGATCTGGGGGACGCTTGTCATACCTATTTACCATTTTAAGAATGTAAAAAACAAATATTTAATATGTTTGTTATTATTTTGAGCTGTATATGGATTTACTTACACATATATTTCCATTTTATTCATTACTAAACTTATATCATACGAGGTAGTTTAATGCTCGAACGCTATACATTCAGAAAATGTTGGTTATTTTCCTAGATCAAGTACAAATATTTATATGATCAATAATGCAATATTGATTGAATGCAATATTCCATTGAAGGCATACTAGAAATTGGCCCCTGATGTGCAACTAGTATACTTGGGAAACATATTCACCTGCCCATATTCACCTGCCCATATTCACCTGCCCATATTCACCTGCCCATATTCACCTGCCCATATTCACCTGCCCATATTCACCTGCTCATATTCACCTGCCCATATTCACCTGCTCATATTCACCTGCCCATATTCACCTGCTCTTATAGTGATGTGCTGACAGTTCCATGTGGTGGTTTTGTGTTTTTTTTTACTTCATAATATTATTTTGCTAAATCTTCAATGCGTTATTTCCACATAGTGATTTTGTCTATATATAGAGGTGTTCCTGTGTTGGTTTGTTGGCTTTATAAGTTTTACATTTTAAGAGATGTTGCATCTCTTGCATTACTCTACAGATGTTTTCACGGTAAATGTTCTGAGGAACTTGCTTCAATTGTAGCACCTCTCCGGATCTTTCCCCGCAGAACTAGGGCAACTGGAAATGCCCATGGATTCACACTTTCTCCTCCACAATGTACAAGTTCCACTTATCAAAATTAATTTATCCCCAGAACTTCTACTCTCTGGAATTCACTTCCTTGGAGTTGCCTTCCACAAATTTACAACCTACAACAGTTTAAATCCAATTATTACAAACAGTTTATGAATGGAGGATGCGTTTAGGCACATGGACTATTATTTTGTTGTCTTTGTTTTTCCGTTTAGGCACATGGACCATTATTGTTTTGTCTTTGTTTTTCCGTTTAGGCACATGGACCATTATTGTTTTGTCTTTGTTTTTCCGTTTAGGCACATGGACCATTATTGTTTTGTCTTTGTTTTTCTGTTTAGGCACATGGACCATTATTGTTTTGTCTTTGTTTTTCCGTTTAGGCACATGGACCATTATTGGTTTGTCTTTGTTTTTCCTTCCTCTAATTATGGACTCTTTAAAAAAAAAATGCACAGTTATTCTTTCCTTCTTTTCCTGTATCGTCTGGTGCTCTGGTAACTTGTGTGTGCGGTCTGACACCCTTGTTGCCCTGCCAGTAATGTGTTTGGCGAGGTGGAAAAGAGAGAGAGAGGAATAGACGAGAAATTGAACGACTAGTACGAAAGAGAGAGGAAGGGAAGGGAAGGAGGCAGGAACAGATGGGAAGGGAAGGGAAGGAGGCAGGAACAGATGGGAAGGGAAGGGAAGGAGGCAGGAACAGATGGGAAGGGAAGGGAAGGAGGCAGGAACAGATGGGAAGGGAAGGGAAGGAGGCAGGAACAGATGGGAAGGGAAGGGAAGGAGGCAGGAACAGATGGGAAGGGAAGGGAAGGAGGCAGGAACAGATGGCAGTAGTGAGTATGGGAAGGAAACGAACACAAATATTAGAAGAAGGGAATACTCAAAAGGCCAAACGCGATTGAAGATTTAGTTATTGACAAATGACTAAACATATAATATCTGGGGATAACTTGTAAAATACATCGATACCTTGAAGACAGTGTGATTGAACCATACATATTGAATATATGTTTGCTTTAACTATATCACATTTATATTTTGGGACTAGACTATGAATACTGATAGCGCTGAAATAAGTCAATTGTCATCCCCCCCCCCCCCACCTCTCTCTCTCTCTCTCTCTATATATATATATATATATATATATATATTGAGAATATATCACAAATACACGTGAGCCACTAAATGTTTCTAGTCTCTCAGTGGGGATCGAACCATCGACCATCATACTGCCGTGGTGTAATTGATTAAAGCGTCGGCTATCATCCTGATGGTCGATGGTTCGATCCCCACTGAGAGACTAGAAACATATATATATACATATATACTATATATTATGTGTATATCTCGATGGAGAACAATAGATACATAACTGGAGTACATTTCATGTATGTGTACACAAGTAGAAACAGAAAACCGAGAAAGAGAATAGAGGGGAAACGTAAACAAAGCTGTACGGTGTGAGTGTGGGAAAGAGGGGAGGCAGGGGGGAGGGGGGGGGGGAGGAAGGGGAGGGCAGCATGTTGTTATTGTTGTGTTGTAACATTAGTAGCACCCAGACCACACTGAGGCCCACGGATTACCAACCCTCACAACGGATACTAGTCAACTCAAACAATAGATAATCCCCCAATGTTGTGGTTCAGATATCCATTGAGATTATAACATTGGAGACACTAAATATACAGATGTCCACGAAAATACCTGTAGCAGAGCTAGTTTCAACTAAGTATTTGCTAGATATGGCTTATAGGGAGTTTGTAA
The DNA here is from genome assembly GCA_037953745.1 of Lithodes maja. Taxonomy (NCBI): domain Eukaryota; kingdom Metazoa; phylum Arthropoda; class Malacostraca; order Decapoda; family Lithodidae; genus Lithodes; species Lithodes maja. The sequence goes on along the minus strand of JBAKBP010031266.1, from coordinate 9,942 downwards.
CTGTATATATATATATATATAATCAATAAAAAAGACATACTGAAATACAATGTTACTTTGTGATGAATGGAAATGATGTTTAATCTCATACTTATGTGCGTATTGCACACGTATTTCAGATGGTAAACCTGGTAAATATCGATGTCTATATCATGGACTTCCACTTTAAGCCAGATGTGGTCAAGGAAATGTTGCAATATGTTACCTAAAACAATAAAATATACGGTAGTAAATAAATACTAAATGTTGCAATATGTTACCTAAAACAATAAAATATACGGTAGTAAATAAATACTAAATGTTGCAATATGTTACCTAAAACAATAAAATATACGGTAGTAAATAAATACTAAATGTTGCAATATGTTACCTAAAACAATAAAATATACGGTAGTAAATAAATACTAAATAATAATATTTGTCTATTCTCTCCACCTTCGCCTCCTCTTTGCATTTGAATGCACGGAAGTTAAAATATAGTAGTATGATATAATGAGATGGCGAGTGCAACTTGCTAACCAACAGCCTATTTATCACATATATAATGAGATGGCGAGTGCAACTTGCTAACCAACAGCCTATTTATCACATATATAATGAGATGGCGAGTGCAACTTGCTAACCAACAGCCTATTTATCACATATATAATGAGATGGCGAGTGGAACTTGCTAACCAACAGCCTATTTATCACATATATAATGAGATGGCGAGTGGAACTTGCTAACCAACAGCCTATTTATCACATACATTTACTACTGCATCATAAATTTAGATGATAATGAAATCTTACAAATATAATTTTAATATATATAATCGCAAAGAGAAAAACGCCGGGCTGAACATATACAAAGTATATACTGTATACTGTAGTACATAGCATAATGCCAGTTAATTAAAGTATATGTAAATTCTACTACTATTATGGTAAAGTTAAACTTTCTGCTACTATATGTGTGTGTGTGTGTGTGTGTGTACTAGAGGAAGAATAGTAGTACAATGTAAGCACAGCGGCCCCCCCCCCCCACTCTCTCTCTCTCTCTCTTATATATATATATATATATATATATATATATATATATATATATATATACTGTATATATCCTACTCTCTCTGCCTTCAGTCACTTAACAAACAAATCCTAACATACAATGTTTCGTAAACCGACTTCAATAATGGTAACCCAGCCTAACCCAAGATACAAACTTAAACATGTGATTAAAGTAACTACTGTGGGAGAGAGGACGAGTCTAGATATCCCGAACACCACCCTCTCACAACTTGGTAAAGACCCAATTAAGCAATCGATCTGATATGTATACCATTTGTTATATATATACTATAAGCTCCTGCCTACACACACATAACTCAAGAGTGATACACACAATTACAAGCGTCATCAAATACACACGCATCACACACACACACAGTTGCACACACACACACACACACACACACACACACACACACACTCAACCAAATACCGGTATACACAAACACGGCCGTCTACAGTCACTCAGACCAGTCATGGACACACAGACATCTCTCACACCATTAGCTCTTCCTAAACAGTCTGCTTTCCGGCCTATCCTGTTCCCTTTGTTATATACACACACTGTTACACTAAAATCAGTTAATCACATACACATATACAACTACACTACTCTCGCCTTGCCCCTCCCCCCCTATTCTCTCTCTCTCTCTCTCTCTCTCTCTCTCTCTCTCTCTCTCTCTCTCTCTCTCTCTCTCTCTCTCTCTCTCTCACACAGTCACTATTTTGTTTATCAATTTCACCACACCACCAAACACCTCCCGAAATCCATCCTTCCGAATCCTCCCTCCCTCGCGAGGACAGAGTCCACCTGGCCAGGCTGAGATGCGGACACCATCCAGCTCTCCTGAGCTATCAGAAGAGACTGGATGACTCCGTTGTCGACGCCTGCCCGGGATGTAACACAGCACCCCATACCATTAAACACATCATAGAAGACTGCATTTCACACAACCACTTACGCCAACAACACAACCTACACTCAATGAGAGCTCTGTGGGAAAGCCCGATCGTGGCCATGGCCTTCCTCAGGGACTCGGGGCTGTTCGGCCAGGCAGCTTAGGGAACACCAACAACAACAACAACACCTCCAATGAAATTAATGAAAGCATATACTGTATGTGATCCACCGGGATTCGAACCTGGGTTATCACACACAGATTTATAGACACCTTAACCATTACACCACCAAGACGGTTAAAGGTTTATGCACACGCCTACGACTTATTATCCATTCTCGAATACTGGATATTAATTTAATCGTGTTCATATTCCCACCGCACTATGGTAGCCTAATGTTTAAGTGAGAGGAAAGAATATTCATGGGGCACAGAATGTATACAATTGAGGATCACAGGCATCTTTCGCACTATAATGCCTTCCAAAACAACCTTCTTTCCTTTCTCGTATGTCTCCTACTGTCTAAACACACCCAGTCGCATGCACACACAGTCACACTCACACACAAACTTTCCTTTCTCGCCTGTCTCCTACTGTCTAAACACACCCAGTCGCATGCACACACAGTCACACTCACACACACACAGTTACTTTCCTTTCTCGCCTGTCTCCTACTGTCTAAACACACCCAGTCGCATGCACACACAGTCACACACAAACTTTCCTTTCTCGCCTGTCTCCTACTGTCTAAACACACCCAGTCGCATGCACATACAGTCACACTCACACACAAACAGTTACTTTCCTTTCTCGCCTGTCTCCTACTGTCTAAACACACCCAGTCGCATGCACACACAGTCACACTCACACACAAACAGTTACTTTCCTTTCTCGCCTGTCTCCTACTGTCTAAACACACCCAGTCGCATGCACACACAGTCACACTCACACACAAACTTTCCTTTCTCGCCTGTTTCCTACTGTCTAAACACACCCAGTCGCATGCACACACAGTCACACTCACACACAAACACAGTCATGCAGAAAGGCACACACGGTAACTATTTTGAGTCAGGGTCACATGCATCTTTCATACATTTCCTCAGTTTCTAAACAGCCTCCCTCCCTCTTCCTCTTCCTCCTCTCTCCGAACACCTACTACCTCCGCCAGCCAAGTTGAAGGAGGTTATGGTTTTGCCTGTTTGTCTGTCTGTTTATCTTGGATGGGCCGGTTTTCTTATTTATTATTGTTTTAGTTTATATATCTATTTATTATTGTTTTACTTTATATATCTATTTATTATTGTTTTAGTTTATATATCTATTTATTATTGTTTTACTTTATATATCTATTTATTATTGTTTTAGTTTCCTCCCTAAACCTTCACCAAACTTAATAAATTATACTCAAGATCCTCTTTCGCGATAAATTTGTACATTTTTCGGTAGAAAATGTCCCTGCCGAAGGCCGATTCCTCTCAAAATTACAGGGTCACTATCGCTCGCCAGGAAAAAATCGACACCTGACTGGCACGAAAGGTCTTCGTATTGATAAAGAAATGGGATGAAAGGTCTTAAAGTAGACACACTAATGGGGTGAACGTCTTAAAATGTCAAAACTAATGGAGCTAAACATGAGGGAGAAGGGGCCCAGAAAACCCAAACCTCCCCTTAACACCATTAGACCCACGGTATAGTTACTCACATTCTATTGTCTTTATATCATGATTAAACCATCCAGCTCCCGGCCTTGTGACCACCTTGAGGAACGCGTAGTCCACCCATCGACGATCAGTTAGTTTGTCCCGCCTATCCATATTTTCACCTAAAGCACAAAAAAAAAAAAAAAAAAAAAAAAAAATCGAAAAAACTCGTGTGAAACCTTGCATTTCCCTATAGAAGGCTGCGTATGCCTGTGTGTAAAACCTTGCATTTCCCTATAGAAGGCTGTGTGTCTACTCCCTGCCGGTGTAAGGACAGGTAATCAGGTGGAGATCAGCCGCTCACCTCACCACACCATCAAGTACACACACACACACACACAGAGACACACACAGACACACACACACACATACAGGGCCCGGGAGTAGGGTGATGTGGGTTTATGTGATTAGCTTATTTTGTTGGTGTATTAGGGGAATGCTGGGGATAATGAGGGTGTTTTGGGAAGCTTAGGGTGTCACATATGTAGCAGTTGTATGTTTCCTGGAGGTCTGATGGTTATATATATATTTTTTTTTTTTTTTAAGAGACAATGAACGGAGGAAGGAAAAACACAGATAAAACAAAAAGGTCCATGTGCCTAAAGGCATCCTCCATTCATAAAATGTTTGTAACAACTGGATTTAAACATTTGTAGATTGTAAGTTTGTGGAAAGCAATTCGAGGGAAGTGAATTCCAAAGAGCAGTAGCTCTGGGGATAAATTAATTCTGATAAGCAGAAGTTCTGCATTGTGGAGGAGAAAGTGTAAATTCATGGGCGCTCTCAGCTGCCCTAGTTCTACGGAGAAAGATGTGGAGAGGCGGCACAATTGAAGCAAGTTCCTCGGAACAATTGCTGTGAAAATATTTGTAGAATAATGCAAGGGATGCAACGTTTCTTCGTATGGATAATGTAGGAAGGTCCTGTGTGATTGCAGGGTTATTGATTAATCTAATAGCTTTATTTTGAATTTTGTCCAACTGCCTCAATGCAACCACTCCACTTCCACCCCACAGAGGTGAACAGTAATCCATCTGAGAATGCACATGACTTTTATAATTATATCACGGCCAACTGCTCGTCAGTGAAGAATTCTCGAACTCTGTACAGGAGTCCCAGTTTTTTAGAGGCATTCTTAGCAATGCCTCTAACATAATGTGTCCAGCTCAAGTTAGTAGTTAATGTTACACCGAGAATGTCAATACTAGGGGAAGTGGGAATATTTACATCATTAAAAAATATATGGGAGTCAGTGAGATTCTGTCGGTTAGAAAATTGAATGTACTTGGTTTTCTGTGCATTAAAGGAAACTAGATTCTTTTGTCCCCATCCATTAATTCTAGAAAGGTCCTGGTTCAGAGAAATTGCAGTGTTTATTTTTGAATTTATAAGATATGTTGTAGATACGTTGTGCTTAAAAGCTTCTAATGTTGTATTAATGAGATAATGTTGTAATAATAATTGGCTATAACTTTTGGTTGAAGTGACTGTGGGTTGAGATAATATGAGGTTGAGATAAGATGTACACCTCACCACATCAAACAGACACGATAACATCCACACCATCAAATCGACACATCAACACACCCACACCATCAACACCACCATCCACACCATCGTCCACACCATCAAATCGACACATCAACACATCCACACCATCAACACCACCATCCACACCATCAACACCACCATCCACACCATTAACACCACCATCCTCACCATGAACTACTGTAGACACACCGTAACATTCACACCATCAAATAGACACACCATCAAATACACACCATAATATCAACACCATCAACACTATCATCCACACCATCAAATAGACACACCATGACATCCACACCATCTACACCATCAAACAGACACACACGGGCGCTCATTAACTGTAGATATAATATAACTAAGGTACTTGACACTTTGGCTATAAGCTGTCTGGGAGGTGGGCCCTTTGTTTATTACCCCACTAATACTAATACTTTCAACTAGGAATTAAGGGGAGGCAGGCCGTTTGTTTGGTCTATTAATTCATTTATTCATATATTTGTTTTTAGTTTTCTCCCTAGACCTCCATCAAGCTTAGAAAAACACCACGTAGACCCCCCCCCCCCCCCCCGAGTAACTTAAAACCGAGTCAACAATGTTCAGAAGTTGTTAAGAAGGCAAACAAAATAATTGGCTTTATAGGCAGGTCATTTGAGAATAAATCCAAAGACGTTATCCTAACCCTTTACAATTCCTTAGTCCGCCCTCTTCTGGAATACTGCGTTCAATCCTGGTGCCCTTATTACCAAAAAGATATAGACAAGCTAGAACGAGTTCAACGTTAGAGTTACCAAAAATGATACCTAGCCTAAAGAACAAACCATACGAGGAGCGTCTTAGAGAATTAAATCTATTTCCTTTAACCCAGCGCAGATTAAGAGGCGATTTAATTCAAGTGTTCAAAATCATCAAAGGCATCGACAATATGAACTGTAGTAAGTACTTCACTATCGACCAATCTAATTACACGCGGGGGGAAACGGGTGCAAAATTATTGGTAAATCTTTTAACTCACACGAAGCTAAAAATGTCTTCTTCAATCGAGTTGTCAACTTATGGAATGGGCTTCCCCGATAATGTTATAGACTGCAGCACCGTTGATTCATTTAAACTTCACCTAGACAAATATCTCGCATCAAACCCGCGACCTGACTGCGTTTGTAAATGAATAACTGTATTTTATCCTCCCCTCAGTTACTAACCCATCTGTCCCCTACTAACTTCCTAATCCTGCCACGGACATTAGTTCCAGGGCAGTAGTTCCCTTTCCAATGTTCCCTTACCCACTCTAAACCACTGTTTGGACACTTGATCCTCAGTGTATTGGAGGACAAGCAGCCTAGAAGGGTCACTAGACCTTTTGTTGCTTGATTTCCTTTGTACTCCTTTGTACTCCCTACAAGATAAATGTGTAAATTTTTCGGTAGAAACATTTCCCGGCCGAAGGCCGGTTCCTCTTAAAATTGCAGGCTCGCTGTCGCTCGCCAGGTAATAATCGACACCCAAATGGCACGAAAGGTCTTAAAATTGACAACGAAATGGGGCGAAAAGGTGTTCAAATCGCCAAACTAATGGGGCCGAACGTCTTGTGATCTCAAAAATAGTGGGGGCTAAACATTAGGGAGAAGGGAGTCCAGAAAAACGGTCTGCCTCCCCTTAACTCGATGGTATTATGTTGGAGTTTAATGCATGGTTGGAAGTAGTAGTAATTATGGATGGGTGAGGTTAATGTAATACTTTGAACTGTGAATTATAACTCGATGGTATTATGTTGGAGTTAATGCATGGTTGGAAGTAGTAGTAATTATGGATGGGTGAGGTTAATGTAATACTTTGAACTGTGAATTATAACTCGATGGTATTATGTTGGGAGTTATGGGGAGGTATTTAGTGTGTTCCCTAGACCTCCATCAAGCTTAAAATTTACACCCCCTTGAGTCCCTTTCAAGATAAATTTATACATTTTTCGGTAGAAAAATTTCCCGGCCGAAGGCCGGTTCCTCTTAAATTACTGGCTCGCTATCGCTCGCCAGGATAAAATCGACACCTGAATGGCACGAAAGGTCTAAATATATGGTGAAAGTTCTTAAAATCGCTAAACTAATGGGGCAAACGTTTTATAATATCAAAAGCAATGGGGCTAAACATGAGAGAAAGGGGTCAAGAAAAAAATCCCTCAAGTGGAGATCTCCCCTTAATGCATGGTTGGAAGTAGTAGTAATTATGGATGGGTGAGGTTAATGAGGGTGTTGTAGATAGTTAATGCATGGTTGGAAGTAGTAGTAATTATGGATGGGTGAGGTTAATGAGGGTGTTGTAGATAGTTAATGCATGGTTGGAAGTAGTAGTAATTATGAATGGGTGAGGTTAATGAGGGTGTTTTAGATAGGTAATGCATGGTTGGAAGTAGTAGTAATTATGAATGGGTGAGGTTAATGAGGGTGTTTGTAGATAGTTAATGCATGGTTGGAAGTAGTAGTAATTATGGATGGGTGAGGTTAATGAGGGTGTTGTAGATAGTTAATGCATGGTTGGAAGTAGTAGTAATTATGGATGGGTGAGGTTAATGAGGGTGTTTTAGATAGGTAATGCATGGTTGGAAGTAGTAGTAATTATGAATGGGTGAGGTTAATGAGGGTGTTGTAGATAGTTAATGCATGGTTGGAAGTAGTAGTAATTATGGATGGGTGAGGTTAATGAGGGTGTTTTAGATAGGTAATGCATGGTTGGAAGTAGTAGTAATTATGAATGGGTGAGGTTAATGAGGGTGTTGTAGATAGTTAATGCATGGTTGGAAGTAGTAGTAATTATGAATGGGTGAGGTTAATGAGGGTGTTGTAGATAGTTAATGCATGGTTGGAAGTAGTAGTAATTATGAATGGGTGAGGTTAATGAGGGTGTTGTAGATAGGTAATGCATGGTTGGAAGTAGTAGTAATTATGAATGGGTGAGGTTAATGAGGGTGTTGTAGATAGTTAATGTATGGTTGGAAGTAGTAGTAATTATGAATGGGTGAGGTTAATGAGGGTGTTGTAGATAGTTAATGCATGGTTGGAAGTAGTAGTAATTATGGATGGAGTGAGGTTAATGAGGGTGTTGTAGATAGTTAATGCATGGTTGGAAGTAGTAGTAATTATGAATGGGTGAGGTTAATGAGGGGTGTTGTAGGATAGGTAATGCATGGTTGGAAGTAGTAGTAATTATGAATGGGTGAGGTTAATGAGGGTGTTGTAGATAGTTAATGCATGGTTGGAAGTAGTAGTAATTATGAATGGGTGAGGTTAATGAGGGTGTTGTAGATAGGTAATGCATGGTTGGAAGTAGTAGTAATTATGAATGGGGTGAGGTTAATGAGGGTGTTGTAGATAGTTAATGCATGGTTGGAAGTAGTAGTAATTATGAATGGGTGAGGTTAATGAGGGTGTTTTAGATAGGTAATGCATGGTTGGAAGTAGTAGTAATTATGAATGGGTGAGGTTAATGAGGGTGTTGTAGATGGTAATGCATGGTTGGAAGTAGTAGTAATTATGGATGGGTGAGGTTAATGAGGGTGTTGTAGATAGTTAATGCATGGTTGGAAGTAGTAGTAATTATGATGGGTGAGGTTAATGAGGGTGTTGTAGATAGGTAATGCATGGGTTGGAAGTAGTAGTAATTATGAATGGGTGAGGTTAATGAGGGTGTTTTAGATAGGTAATGCATGGTTGGAAGTAGTAGTAATTATGAATGGGTGAGGTTAATGAGGGTGTTGTAGATAGTTAATGCATGGTTGGAAGTAGTAGTAATTATGGATTGGGTGAGGTTAATGAGGGTGTTGTAGATAGTTAATGCATGGTTGGAAGTAGTAGTAATTATGGATGGGTGAGGTTAATGAGGGTGTTTTAGATAGGTAATGCATGGTTGGAAGTAGTAGTAATTATGATATGGGTGAGGTTAATGAGGGTGTTGTAGATAGTTAATGCATGGTTGGAAGTAGTAGTAATTATGAATGGGTTGAGGTTAATGAGGGTGTTGTAGATAGTTAATGCATGGTTGGAAGTAGTAGTAATTATGGAATGGGTGAGGTTAATGAGGGTGTTGTAGATAGGTTAATGCATGGTTGGAAGTAGTAGTAATTATGAATGGGTGAGGTTAATGAGGGTGTTGTAGATAGTTAATGCATGGTTGGAAGTAGTAGTAATTATGAATGGGTGAGGTTAATGAGGGTGTTGTAGATAGTTATGCATGGTTGGAAGTAGTAGTAATTATGGATGGGTGAGGTTAATGAGGGTGTTGTAGATAGGTTAATGCATGGTTGGAAGTAGTAGTAATTATGAATGGGTGAGGTTAATGAGGGTGTTGTAGATAGTTAATGCATGGTTGGAAGTAGTAGTAATTATGAATGGGTGAGGTTAATGAGGGTGTTGTAGATAGTTAATGCATGGTTGGAAGTAGTAGTAATTATGAATGGGTGAGGTTAATGAGGGTGTTGTAGATAGGTAATGCATGGTTGGAAGTAGTAGTAATTATGAATGGGTTGAGGTTAATGAGGGTGTTGTAGATAGTTAATGCATGGTTGGAAGTAGTAGTAATTATGAATGGGTGAGGTTTAATGAGGGTGTTTTAGATAGGTAATGCATGGTTGGAAGTAGTAAGTAATTATGAATGGGTGAGGTTAATGAGGGTGTTGTAGATAGGTAATGCATGGTTGGAAGTAGTAGTAATTATGATATGGGTGGAGGTTAATGAGGGTGTTTTAGAT
>JBAKBP010031265.1:0-24649 GCA_037953745.1 Lithodes maja | reverse complement strand
ATTCGGAAGGATGGATTTCGGGAGGTCGTGCATGCAGCTGCGTGTTGTCTTTGAGTGAGTGGATGGATTGGCGAGAGATATGAGTATGGATGTGCTTCTGGAAGTTGGTTCGGGGTGGGCAGGGAGGGAGAGAGGACAATAATTGTGTGTGATACCGTGTGCTGGGTGTTGTTTTGATATTTCTTGGTGTCTGTGGGTGTGTTGCCATGTAGTTTAGTGGGTGGTCTTGGTTCGTGGAGGCTGCTGCCAGGAATTGAGTGCCTCTCATGTCCAGATGGTCTTTGACTTTGAGGATTTTGGTTTCTTGATGTAGATGATCTGTGGGTGCAGTAGCTGTGCAGCCTGTAATGATCTTCAGGGCTTTGTTTTGAATCGTCTGTAAGGTCTTATGATGTGTTTCAGCTAGGTTAGAAGCCCAGGCTGGGCTTGCGTATTCCATTACTGATCTTATGTATTGTTTATATACTGTGGTGGTAGTTTCTTTGTTGTGTCCAAATTTTGTGTGAGCAAGTGACCTGAGGGCGTTAAGTCTGGGTGTCAGTTTCTTTTTAATGTTTGTGGTGTGCTGTTTGAATGTCATATGAGTATCATATGTTACTCCTAAGATTTTGGGTATGTGTGTATGTGTTAGGGGTGTGTTGTTTATGGTGAGTTGAGGGATGTATTCGTGTTCACCTGTCCAGCTTGTGAGCAGGGTTGCGGTGGATTTGGCTGGGGCTAGATTAAGTCTGTTTGTAGTGCACCAGCCATGTAGTGTGTTGAGATAGGGTTGAAGGAGATCTGTTGCTCTTCTTGGGTCATGGTGTGTGCATGTGAGTGTTATGTCATCTGCATAGGAGGCTAAGTTTATTTGGGGAGTATTGGGTGTAGTTATATCGTGCATGTACAGATTGAAGAGTGCGGGCGATAGGACGGATCCTTGTGGGACTCCGTTTGGAAAGTTTCTGATTTTTGATGACTGACCGGCAAAAGATACGTGTGCACATCTGCCTGCTAGGAAGTTGGCCAGCCACCTTTTTGTGTTGTTGTGCATGTTTGTGTTGTAGATTTTGTTTGTTAGGTTGTGGCGGGGGATGGCATCGAAGGCTTTACTAATGTCGAGTGTGGCTAATAGTGATCTGTGTGGTGGTCTAGCCGAGTTGATGCCGTCAAAAGCTCTTTGTGTAAGGTCTGTGAGAAGAGTGTTTGTGGAGTGCAGTGGTCTAAAGCCATGTTGTGTTGGAGCTAGGGGTAGGTCGGGTGTAATTAGTTGTAATACTAGGCGTTCCATGACTTTGGAGGGGGAGCAAAGGAGTGTGATGGGGCGGTGCGAGGAGGGTAGCGTGGGGTCTTTGTTGGGTTTGGGGAATGTGATGATGATACCATGCTTCCAAATGTCTGGTATTGTGTTGTGTGAATAGCTGTAGTTTGATATGTTAGTGAGTGTTTGTATGCCTTGTGGTCCCAGGTGTCTGAGGTGTATGTTGCTTATGTTGTCTAGGCCACAGGCGGGTGAGTGCTTGAGATTGTTGATGATATGCTTTGTCTGGTGATTGGTGAAGGGTGTATAGTCAGGGTCTGTGGGGAATTGTCTCTTACGTCGGATGACACGTCGGTCGTCTTTGTGAGGTTTTAGGTGGCTGACATGTGAGAAGTGATTGATGAGAGTGTTTGCTTGTTGTTTACATGAAGGAGTAGAGTCTGTTGTTGTGATTGCAGCATGTGATTGTGTTGTGTTGCTGTTGGAAAGTGTGATGCTGTTTAGTGTTTTGTAGAGTTTTTTGGGGTTTGTTTTGTGATCAAGTGTTTGTAGGAAGTTATTCCAATTTAGTTTTTGTTGTTCTTGTATTTTGTTGTTAGTTTGGGTGTTGAGTGCTTGAATTTGTTGTGTGATGTTTTGTGTGTGGGGTGCTGGGGAGTGTTTCAGTGTGTCGCGTTGTCTGATGAGGTTTTGAATTTCTGGTGTGAAGTTGGGGTTGTGTCTTTTTTTGTTACCTCTTGGAATGTGTTTCTTGTCAGCGTTTTGGATAGTTTTATTGAGTATGTGTATAGCATTGTTGATGTTAGTGATGGGTGTACTGTTTAGAGTTGTGAAGTGTTGTTCTGTCTCATTTGTAAATGCTTCCCAGTTAGCTCTTTTATAATTGGTGTATGTGTGTTTGTGGCTAGCTGGGGTGAGTCTGGTTTTGGTGGTGATAATGATCGGGAGGTGGTCAGAGCCTAAGGTTCTGACCACCCTCCAGGATGTTGTGGGGGCGAGTTCTGGGGAGCAAAAGGTGATGTCTGGAGATGATGGGTTATAGAGGGCTTGGTGAGGAATATGGGTATGTTGATGGATGTCGTTAAGGATGATGAGGTTATCTGTTTGGTTTTGTAGTACCAGCCCTCTGTCTGGGTCGGGGTTGTCGACAAACCAGGCCGACGTCTTGGCGTTGAAGTCACCACCCAGGATGATGTGTGGGGTGTTTGTGATGTGTTGTAAGTGTGGTCTGTATATATTTGGTACTGTAGGGGATGTTTGGGGAGGGATGTATGTGTTTATGATGGTTATGTTGGATTTGTTGCCAGTGCGTATTTTAATCGATTGTATTTCTGTTGTGTTATCATTTGGGGGGAGGAGGGATTTGGTTTGTACACTGGTTACTATGTATGATATTTCATTGTGTACCAGGGTGATGAGTCCACCGCCCCCGCCGACAGCCCGGTCTTGTCTGATGGTGGTGAAATTATGAAATGTGGGTGTTTTTTGTGATGTGCGTAGTTTTGTTTCTTGTAAGATGGCAATGTGTATGTTGTGTTGTTTGATGAAGTGTGAGAGTTCGTGTTTCTTTGTGTTAATGCCATCTATGTTCAATTGGAGAATGTTAATGTTATGTGCACGATGTATGTTGTGTGCTGCTGCACGAGGATGGGGTGGGGGTGACGGAGGGGCTGGAGGTTGGGATGGGTGAGGTGGGGGTGGGGATTGGGGAGCAGGAGATGGGGGTTGGAATGGATTAGGATGGGGTGTGGTGTGTTGAGTTGAGGATGTGGATGGTAGGGGAAGGTTAGGTGGGTTAGGGAGGAGAGGTGGACGGGTTTTAGGGGGGGGAGTGGATGATATGGGAAGGCTAGGTGGGTTGGGGAGGAGAGGTGGACGGGTTTTAGGTGAGGGATTTGACTGGGAGAGGGAGGGGCATGAGGAACAGGTCCAGGTGTTCGTGTAGTGTTTCTTGGAGGCAAGTGTTGTACAGGTGAAGTGGGTCCAGTTCCTGCATGAATTGCAGAGAACTGAACCCTTAGTGTGGCGACTCGAGGTGATGGGTTTTGAGCAAGTTGGACATATGTATGTGTACGTGGGTCCTGGGTTGCTCTCAATGTCTCCGGCTAGAAGAAGTCTTCGAGAAATGACAGCCGGAGAGTCATTTCTCGGTGTAGGAAAAACTGTGTGATGTGTGTGTGTGGTGTGAGAGGTGTGGAAATTCCCGGCGCGACCGAAGCCACTCCAAGGACCCGTGCCCCCAGGGGGGGGGGCAGGGGATAGTTGTGGCGGTTTGGCTCCCGAAACTGCTCCCCGCGGCCGGCATCCGGTTATCCTCCACTGGACGATTGATCTTGTCTCCGGCCGTGGAGGGTCGGCAGCCATCCGCGGTTGGCAGCTCCGGGAGGTGGTCCGACGCCGCCACATCAGGACCTTATATATATATAGTTTTATATATATATATATATATATATATATATATATATATATATAATATATAGTTTTCCTTATACTCAACTATAGTTTACTTGGTCACGAAGACGAGTCCATTACGCTGTGAATTTTGAACGGAATATTATATAGTTAGAAACATGTAAGCTACTTTATATTATTCGGTGAGAACTGAGCGTCCCCTGCCTCCCATAGTTTGATAGGCCTATATATCTGTTTGTCTTCATAAGTTCCCCGTTTCATCGATCTGGTATTTGGGCCTGAAAAACCCAAAATACCCTAGAACATTTGAAACATGAATCTGAACCCCCTTTTTAATGATCGTCAATTTTTAGTGTAGGCGCATAATCTTCAAGTATATCTTATCTGTTGACATCTTTATATTGGAATAAGGGACTTTAACCAGATTATGCAGGCTCGTAGATATAGCGTTGTATATTTAAGAAATTAGATGATACCAAGTTAATTTTTAAAAATTAGTAATTAGTTTCCTACACTGTAAAAATTATAGGTTCAAATATAACAATATTACACAGCCTAATAAGCGTTCTGATGCTTTACGTGTACAAAGTAGCACACATAAACGCTTGAAACGCTTGTTATGTATTATTTGTGTTACGTTTGAACAGAGGTCTTACAGTGCAGTCTTCGTTCGATGTGTGATAGGCAATACCCTTCCCACGTTTTTAAGAATATACTGTAATCGCCAATCCAAACACAAGCAGAAGAGCGGAAGAGTCACTATTAGTCCGTTCATTCTAGGTTGGACAGAAATTGTAACCTATAACCTCTGTAACTCAAAAAGGGCTAGAACAAATGACTAGTCAATTTCCACACATATTCCCTGGCCAAGTCTTCCTATTTGGTAGAAATATTAGTTCGATTACTCTAGTCCTTTTTTAGTTATGAGAGGTTAGGTGTTACGATTTCTGCCCAACCTAGAATGAACAGACTATATCTGTCTGATCCACTCCCGTTTTGATCCTCTTACAAATATCGGTTCTTTATATACAACTGAACAGGATGCCAAATGAAAACAATTACATACTAATAATAACAAAACATAATATATTTAGTATCGGAGGGGAGGGGGTAAGTGAAACAAATAATATGATTCTGCCTCAGAATCCCAACAACTTTGCATCTCTTTTGGTTTCATAATACACGATGTTCGTTGATGCAAAACATAGATATCACATAATTTATATAATCAGCTTCTTCCATGCGATACAGGCATAATTGAGATACGAAAAACAGAATAACTTTCAAGGTTTTCTCAACTGTTCTTAAAAAAAAAAAAAAAAAAAATCCAATCATGATAAAGAAAACCCGTCATGTATAAAAATTAAAAGATGTTTACAGCTGAGCTGGGTTGATGCCTAGCCAGGGTTTATACCAGTACATCGTTGTTGTCAAATGCTTGTACGGTCGCGCTGATAAGTCATGTCCCAGCTGTCATTACGTTTGCTCTGTACTGTATTAATGTCTGCCAGATGTTGAATAGGGTGGGTAGGCCTAAGTGTAGGAACCGGTTTGTGTATTTCACTCGAGAATAAGTCATGTCCCAGCTGTCATTACGTTTGCTCTGTACTGTATTAATGTCTGCCAGATGTTGAATAGGGTGGGTAGGCCTAAGTGTAGGAACCGGTTTGTGTATTTCACTCGAGAATAAGTCATGTCCCAGCTGTCATTACGTTTGCTCTGTACTGTATTAATATCTGCCAGATGTTGAATAGGGTGGGTAGGCCTAAGTGTAGGAACCGGTTTGTGTATTTCACTCGAGAATAAGTCATGTGCCAGCTGTCATTACGTTTGCTCTGTACTGTATTAATGTCTGCCAGATGTTGAATAGGGTGGGTAGGCCTAAGTGTAGGAACCGGTTTGTGTATTTCACTCGAGAATAAGTCATGTCCCAGCTGTCATTACGTTTGCTCTGTACTGTATTAATGTCTGCCAGATGTTGAATAGGGTGGGTAGGCCTAAGTGTAGGAACCGGTTTGTGTATTTCACTCGAGAATAAGTCATGTCCCAGCTGTCATTACGTTTGCTCTGTATTGTATTAATGTCTGCCAGATGTTGAATAGGGTGGGTAAGTGTAGGAACCGGTTTGTGTATTTCACTCGAGAATAAGTCATGTCCCAGCTGTCATTACGTTTGTTCTGTACTGTATTAATGTCTGTCAGATGTTGAATTGGGTGGGTAAGTGTAGGAACCGGTTTGTATATTTCACTCCAGAAAAAGTCATGTCTCAGCTGTCATTGTGTTTGGCTTGCTCTGTGCTGTGTTGATGTCGGTCAGATGTTGAATAGGGTGGGTGGGTGTGTGAACAGGTTTGTATATTTCGCTCGATATGAAGAAATGAAGCTTAAATATTGCTGATACCAATTGTTGATCAAAACATACTTGGTGCCGAAACATGACTTATTAGCGCGACTGTACATGGATTGTTAACCCGGGAGCTGCCGGAAGACTCTTAAGAGTTCCCCCGGCGGACTGCGGGAAGACTCTCTGGAGTAAGTAAAACTAAAAATCAACTTTTTGCATCGAATTTTTTTTTTTTTTTTTTATTTTTATTTATTTATTTATTTTTTTTTTTTGGCCCCTGGGCCATGCAAAATCTCAGTCCTCTACCTCCCCTCCTTCCCCACTTTCCTCCTATTCCTCAGTTATCACCTATTTCCCTATTATTCCCTTATTCTGAGGTATATTTTCGTGCTAACATTAGCGAGTTGCAAGCAGGGTGTTGTCATCACTGATGGCCATCGAGTGCAAGAGAGAGAGAGAGAGTATCGATCGACTGTGTCGCAGTGGCCTTGGGGAAAATTGGCGGGAAGGTAGCTTGCCTCACTCATACATTATACAACTCGCGGGCTATATCTCCGATTTTGACCATCCAAACGCTGTTTTCACTCGTTTTATTGTTGTTTCAGGTTAATACCTTTATAATCAACCCATAATAGGCGCATATGGATAATTATTAATGCTATTAATGGTACAATGAATATTTTAGTGACGAAAAACCTCAAATACGTCAGCACAGGGGGACGTTTTCATTTACCCCCGTGCGCACTTCAGAGGTTAATAAGAAGAGGGAATATGGTAGTCAATCCTCCATATACCAGACCAAGGTTGTCTGTCTGTCTGAAATATTGACCAAAATACCAGCCACTGTCCCCTTAAGAGGACCTCCTTCCTTAAATTATGTAGATATAAACTAGCTGCAGCAGAGAAATGACAGGGAGCGTCAGACTCACTAACTTCTGGGGGATGTGGCTCAAACAAACTGAGAACCTGGCTTAGGCTTGCTGGGAATAGTCGAAAGTCATGACAGTAGCTAAATACAGTTGTATGTCATTGTGTCCTGTTCTCTGGTTTACGTTCATATTAAAATTATGTATGCATGTATGTATGTATGTATGTATGTATGTATGTATGTATGTATGTTACTTTGTGTTGAGTTCGCCACACTTCTAGCGGCACCGAGGAGTGCGCCGCCCCTCGTTCTAGGTGGTGTATGTATGTATGTATAATATAGCCTATGTATATATGTATGTATGTATGCATGCATGCATATACAGTATGTACCGGTATGTATGTATGTACGTAATCAGGCACTTACCCCATAGCTGGGGGTGGCAGACTGGAGACAGAGCCCGAACAGAAACAACATTTAAAAGTTCCAATTCTTAGGGTCCAGCACCACTTTCCCGTTCCCTCGCTCCTTTCTCTGTCTCGTCTAGTAGGTGGTAGCGTTGCGTCTGGTCCAGGGCTCCGTCGGTAAGGCAGGCCGGACAGGTGACACGGGCCGGACAGGTGACACGGCCGGGACCTCTAATAATACATAAGCTGCCGGAAACTAACTTAGGTGGTACAAGTTAAGGGGGGTCACCGTTTTTTTGTTTATCTTTCTCTCCTTTTCTTTTTCTCTGGCTTGTATCCATTCGGCCCCATTCAGCAAACTGTTTTAAGACTTATATCCCCATCCAGGTGTAGATTTCTTCCTGGCGGGCGATAGCGAGCCAGTATTATATAAAGAAATTCGGCTTTGCCGGAGATATTTTGTACAGCTTAGGAAGGACGTCTACCCATTAAAACGCTACAGACGACCTTTTAGCCACCATATATCCTTCCTAAGCTTCATAACATCGTCTAAATGTAGCTGAAATTAAATATAAAAGACGTCGCCGGTACAGAAGGGGTTAAGTTTCCGCCCAAATATATTCTCTGGGGTCTTGCCGCGAGGAATGTTGCAGTGGGGGGGGGGGGGGTGTCAGGGCGCATTAAGGGGGCTCGCCTCGCTTTGTTTCTCTTTCTCCCTCTCTCTTTGGCTTGTGTCCATTTGGTCCCGTTCGGCCTGCTGTTTTGGGACGTTTACCCCATCCAGGTGTCTGTATTTTCCTGGCGAGCGATAGCGAGCCAGCATATACATATTTTTGTTTTGACAGCAATCTAAATTTGTACATTTTTCGATAGAAAAATGTCTCCAGCGAAGCTGGATTTCTCAATACAATGCTGGATCGCTGTCGCTCGCCGGGAGGAGGTCGGCACCTGGATGGGAGTAAGCGTCTTGAGACAGTTGGCTGGGTGGGGCCGAGTGGATGCAGGCCAGGGAGAGAGAAGAAAGGAGAGAAAGATAAAACAAAAAAAGCCAGTGACCCCCCTTAATATTAGCACTTTATTTTTCCACTGTTGACATTTATTATAAGTGGGGGGCTAATTTGCACTTTTACCACACTCATATTACACCACGGACACACACACACTCCTCGCACACTCACTCGAACACACTCTCTCTCTCACTCGAACACACTCTCTCACTCGAACACACTCACTCCAACACACTCACTCGAACACACTCGCACTCGAACACACTATCTCACTTGAACACACTATCTCACTTGAACACACTATCTCACTTGAACACACTCACTCGAACACACTATCTCACTTGAACACACTATCTCACTTGAACACACTATCTCACTTGAACACACTTTCTCACTTGAACACACTCACTCGAACACACTCTCACTCAAACACACTATCTCACTCAAACACACTATCTCACTTGAACACACTATCTCACTTGAACACACTATCTCACTTGAACACACTCGCTCGAACACACTATCTCACTTGAACACACTATCTCACTTGAACACATTATCTCACTTGAACACACTATCTCACTTGAACACACTATCTCACTCGAACACACTATCTCACTTGAACACACTATCTCACTCGAACACACTATCTCACTTGAACACACTATCTCACTTGAACACACTATCTCACTTGAACACACTATCTAACTCGAACACACTATCTCACTTGAACACACTATCTCACTCGAACACACTCTCACTCGAACACACTATCTCACTTGAACACACTATCTCACTTGAACACACTATCTCACTTGAACACTATCTCACTTGAACACTATCTCACTTGAACACACTCTCACTCGAACTCACACACACTCTCTCTTGCTCTCTTCCTTACTCGAACACACACACACACACACATACCCGTCTACCTTACACACACACACACATACACTGCTAATACAATGTGACCATACTCATTTGTACTATCGGCAGCAAAAGTCCTGTCGCCTCCTCTGCCTAACAGCTACGAGACAGAGCCCGAACAGGAACTACATTTAAAGTACCGTACCATATACTTATACAAATTACTATAAACATACCGGTACTAATTTCCTCTGCTTATATTCACAGCTATATTATACACATATACAAAATTATATACTGGTACCAAGATTATATACAAGATTATTCAAGATTATATACCAAGATTATTCAAGATTATATACCAAGATTATACCAAGATTATACCAGAATTATACCAAGATTATATACAAGATTATTCAAGATTATATACCAAGATTATACCAAGATTAAGGATTATACCAAGATTATATACCAAGATTATATACACGATTATATACCAAGATTATACCAGGATTATACCAAGATTACCAAGATTATATACCAAGATTATATACAAGTTGCTGACAGCAGTGAAGATCATGTATGAGGGTGCTAAGGCGTCAGTATGTGTGGAGAATGAACAGAGCGAGTTCTTTGATCTGAATGTTGGGTTGAAGCAAGGGTGTGTGATGTCCCCGTGGTTGTTCAATATACAGTATATATACCGTATGGATGGAGTCATGAAAGAAATACAAGGAAGAGCAGTGGATGTTGATGTACCTCTGGTAAGGGAGGGAAATGAGTGCTGTTTGCTGATGATACAGTTCTGATAAGCGATAGTGAATGGGAGTTGCAGGGTCTGGTACAAATGTTTGGAACAGGGTGTGAGGTTACAGAGGTTAGAGATTACGATTTCTGCCCAACTTAGAATGAACAAACTATAGCGCTGGTGCCCGCTCCATGTGTTGTGCACGAGATGAATTATATTTAGTGTACAGGCGGCCTAATAAGTCATGTCTCGGCACCAATTACGTTTTGATCAATAATTGGTATCAGCAATATTTACACATGTTTTCTTCTTTTTGAGTGAGATATACCAACATTTTCCTACACTTACCCACCCTATTGAACATCTGACAGACATTAATACAGCACAGAGCGAGCCAAACGTAATGACAGCTGAGACATACAACATTTTCCTACACTTACCCACCCTATTGAACATCTGACAGACATTAATACAGCACAGAACAAGCCAAACGTAATGACAGCTGAGACATACAACATTTTCCTACACTTACCCACCCTATTGAACATCTGACAGACATTAATACAGCACAGAGCAAGCCAAACGTAATGACAGCTGAGACATACAACATTTTCCTACACTTACCCACCCTATTGAACATCTGACGGACATTAATACAGCACAGAGCGAGCCAAACGTATTGACAGCTGGGACATGACTTATTAGCGCCACCGTACAAGTTGAGTTATTTTTATTGTACCTGTATAGTTTATAATGTTGATATGAACACACGCCATGCATTATGTCAACGTGTAACTGCTTTGTAAATATGAGAGATGGCTTTGTTGTGAGGTGTGTGTGTGTGTGGTTTTCTGTTATTTTTGTGCCTATGCTTCAAAATTCATGACAGCTTTTTGGAACAGGTTTCACTGTGTACCGTTTAAGGGGGAAAGGTTTATTTTTTGGTCGATTTTGTCATATATTTATTATGTTTTTAGTTTCCTCCCTAGAACGCCATCTGACTTTAAACAAAAATAAACATGCATTAGATACCCCTTCGAGATTAATTTGTACATATTTCGGTTTTGGATAGAAGTTGCTTTTCACAATATAGTATACACAGTTTTGTAGTTGATGTATAGAAAATTATATTCATGATTTCGTTTCTAGAATTATACTTCCATAATTAGAAATAGGCAAGTCCATGAATATTTAAGGGGGCCCACCTCGCTTTTTTTCTTTTTCTTTCCCTCTCTCACTTTGGCTTGTATCCAGTCGGCCCCATTCAGCCTGCTGTTTTGGGACGTTTGCCCCCATCCAGGTGTCAATGTTTTCTTGGCGAGCGGTAGCGAGCCAGCATATATATATTTTGTTTGTTTTGACAGCAAGCTAAATTTGTAAATTTTTTCGATAGAAAAATTTCTCCGGCGAAGCCAGATTTCTCCATACAATGCTGGTTCGCTATCGCTCGCCGGGAGGAGGTTGACGCCTGGATGGGGGTGGGCGTCTTGGGGCAGTGTGCTGAGTGGGGCGGAGTGGATACAAGCCAAAGAGATATCAAACCGTATATACACCAATGGTAACCGTGTGAGTGTATCCGTATTACCCTGCCTTATAGCAGATCACTGTGCCTTTATTGTGACGGGTGCTGTGTAATACTATATAATATGTTGTTGAACGCTCCTAAGGGGGCCCACCTCGCTTATTTTATCTTTCTCTCCTTTTCTCTCTTTCTCTGGCTTGTGTCCGTTCGGCCCCATTCAGCCTACTGTTTTAGGATGTTTGTCCCCATCCAGGTGTCGATTTCTTCCTGGCGAGCGATAGCGAGCCAGCATTGTAAGGAGAAATCCGGCTTCGCCGGAAAACTTTTTCTATCGAAAAATGTACACATTTAGCTTGCTATCAAAACAAAAATATATATATGCTGGCTGGCTACCGCTCGCCAGGAAGGTGTCGACACCTTGATGGGGGTAAACGTCTTGAAACAGTGGGCTGAGTGGGGTCGGGTGGATGCGGGCCAGAGAGGGAGAGAAAAGGAGAGAAAAAAAGCCTGTGACCCTCCTTCCTGCCGGGCTTAGGGATTCTGGGAACTATTAAAGTTTATTAAAAATTATTTTTAAATCGTGCTTTGATCTCCAATTGTGATACCATGCGGATTATGGTAGTTACACACACACACACACACACACACACACACACACACACACACACACACACACAGGCACAGACACACACACACACACACACACACACACACACACACACACACACACACAGACAGACAGACAGACAGACAGACAGACAGACAGACAGACAGACAGACAGACAGACATACATATAAATATATACTGTATAAGTTAATTAAGTAACAATAAAGTAACACTATCTACCTATTGAGTACAAGCTTACCCATAACCATTAATTTATATAATTACTGAGCATATAATCACACGTTATTCCCCAATCTGGTTATAATCTGATTAGCGTGAAATGTTGCCAAAAGTGGTTACAACTTTTTTTTTTTACCAACAGTTTCCCCCCGTCTCCTCCTTTTGACGCCCCCCCCCCCTTCTCTTACACACACACACACACACAGAGACAGACACACACATACACACACAGACAGACACACATACACAATAAATAAACCTATTAGTATTAGTATTATAACACACACACACACATGCAGACACAGGCAGAGACACACACACACACCTATATTAAACCGTGTATTATTATTATTACACACACACACACACACAGAGAGACAGACACACACATACACACACACACACAGACAGACACACATACACAATAAATAAACCTATTAGTATTAGTATTATAACACACACACACACGCAGACACACACACACACAGGCAGAGACACACACACACACACCTATATTAAACCGTGTATTATTATTATTACACACACACACACACACACACACACACACACGTGCCGTTTTGCCCAAAATCAAAACGGCATACCCAACTCTGCGATGGGTTACCATAATCACTAAATTACCATCATCAATCACAATCAACATAATCACTACTACTGCCATCATCACTACAACTGCCACAATCATCACGAGTACTGTCATCATCACCATTACTATGATCATCATCACTACTACAATTACAATTATCACTACTACTCTCACCATCATCACTGTCCATTGTCACTAGCATCTTAATCACTACTATCATCGTTGATACTATAACTATCAACCATCATTACTAATATCATCACCACCATCTTACAATCATCATTACTACTGTTAACATCATCACTACTACTATAACCATCATCATTACTACTGTCACAAATATTACCATAATTTATTCTACTGTCACCATCATCACTACTACTGCCATCATCACCATTACTATGAACTTCATCACCACAACTATCGTCATCATCACTACAAATTTCACCATCCTCACTACTACTGACCATCATCACTAATACTCACACCATCGTCACTACCATCATCACTACTGTCATTATTATCACTACAACTATCATCATTACTTGTCACCATCATCACTACTATTATGACCATCATTACTACTACTGTCACCATCATATCTACTACTGTCATCATCATCACTACTGTCATCATCATCACTACTGTCATCATCATCACTACTGTCATCATCAATACAACTACAACCATCATCACTACAATTATCACCATTATCACTACTATCACCATAAATCCAAATATTATTACCATCACTTCTAATGTCAACTAAACTAACTTAACCTAGCAAATACGTAGCAAGATGTTTTCGCTCCCAGAACGAATGCGTTCTTAGTGTGTGAGCCCCTTCGGGGCTCACACACTAAGAATGCCATCATTGCTGGGGGGGGGGGGGGGGGGGGGGACTGACGTTTGCATTCACGCAACAAATGTTCATGTGAAATTTGGTGAAAATCCGTCCAACGGTCTAGGAGTAGTTCCGAGACAGACGGACGATGACGACGACGACGACAGACATTTTTTTCGTGTGGTACCCACTATACGGGGGCGATACCAAACTCTGCTTACGCAGAGTTGATAAACCTATTAGTATTAGTATTAGTATTATAACACACACACACACACACACACACACACACACACACACACACAGGCAGAGACACACACACACCTATATTAAACCGTGTATTATTATCACACACACACACACACACACACACACACACACACACACACACATTACATTGTAATACCACTCATGTACTGCCCGCAGCTGGTGACACATTAGGTACGGTACTCATCTGCAGATATATACTTTAACCCTCTCCGATATATGACGCGATTTTGAGCCTATTGGGGATACTTTAAAGCCTTTGTTACCATCAGGGGTATTTAGAAACCTTTAGTTTAGTTACTTCAACCTCTGCAGTTGTATTTGAGTTAGCTGTGGGCAGAAAACTAATTTTGGAGGGGCCGAATGGATACAAGGCAAAGAGAAGGAGATAAAGAGAAAAAAAAAGCGAGGTGGCCCCCTTAATCTGTATCCACACTTGACGGGCTTTAACAAATACGAGTTCCATAGCGAGGTTGATTCTCTCTCTCTCTCTCTCTCTCTCTCTCTCTCTCTCTCTCTCTCTCTCTCTCTCTCTCTCTCTCTCAATACTAATGTGCCACTTTTTTTTTTTTTTTTATTCTGGCTCGCAATCGACGATTTTGACCACTTTATGAAAACAAACTGTGTAGAAATAAGTAACACTCCGTTCTTTATAAGTAACACTCCGTTCTTTATAAGTAACTGTTATGCCCTGTTTTTCTACAGGTTTAACTTGGGTAATGTGAGTTCTAATTGACTGGGTATAGAAGGCTGCATGCACAATACAAGATATGAGGAATAGAGAACACAAAGAAACACATGGTAGCAAGTTACACGATCACGTTTATTAATATACCACTGCAGAATACTTGTGTAAGACAATATAATAGAATCGAACAACACTAGCATAAGTGGATCTGGATGGAGCCTAGTCTCCCACTTCCAACGTTCAGGTATTAATCTTCTGATCACTGGCTTTGATTTAACAGGTTTATATACCGAAGACCATCAATGTTACTTATAGAATCATATTCACTGTTAGATTTCTTACTGGTGGCTCTGGTGCACAAGTAGTAATTCACAGACTAGAATAGACACGCGTATTTTAGAGCACGGGAATTCTAGTAACCTCAGGGGGTACTGATCTAAGTTTTATATCCTTGTTTCAGAAATACATAGAACGCAAATCAGTGGGCGAACGTTAGATATCACTAGAGTTTTAATATCTGAATAAGGTAATTACGAGAGTCAAGGTCGCCTGTTAATTAAAGAACACTGATCGCTTAGTACGTCCCAAATGGAATGGTTAAGTATGAATTACTGGGCAAGGTCTTAGCCACTTCGTAGAAATATTAATTAGTGAATCTCTAAACAGCACAGTAATATGTAGTACTGCTAGAGAGAATCTTGGGTAGTATCTGATGAGTCTGGTCCTGGTTATCTTGCGTCCATGATGTTGGGGGCTAACGACTGGTTCCGCGGCCGTCCAGGGTGGCCATATGTGTGAAGTTCTTAAATACGTGGGCAGGTCCTTCTATCCAAATCTGCCACGGAGTCTGCCGGCTCTGGGATCTCACTCCGGAACAACACAAGGGCAGAGCTAGAAGTTAACTGCAGGGTAGTGACCCCTGGTTGGTGTCTAGCTTTCAACTGATTTGACTGGGGGCGGGAGTTAGATTTATAGGCTCGGTTCTGGACCCTGTAGACAGTAGGGATCTCGAGTCTTATGAACTTAGTGAGCTCTCAATAGAAATGGAGACTAGGTAAGATGGTATTTACTGCTGTGGCACAGGGCTATAGGAAGCCTTTATATTTTCATATAACTGAGCCTTAGTAAGAGGTACTATTTTGGCTATACTGGACGTATTTAGGGGAGAGAGACTGGATCTACTTTGCGAGGAGGATGGGGACAGCTGTGATAGGAACGTCTCTCTAGATTGTTCAATCTTCATTCTATGGTATAGCTGAGGTGCTAATATAGTGATCAGAGCATGCAAGAAAGGTAAATGGTTTATTGTGAGTTAATAGAGGTTAGTAAAGGTGTTAGTCATTCATGGTTAGTTCATTGATAGGAAGAATTCCTGTGCTACCTGGCAATGACTCGAAAGTCAAAACAGGGGCCAGGTATACCTCCGCGGGGGTGGGGGTCTCCCTCCTCGGGTGGGCAAAAAGGGGGAGCTGGGCGCCCTCTCTCTGTGATCGTCGTCCGGCGGCTGTGGCTAGGGGCTTGCCATATCACCAGTGTTTATAATAACCCTCTGTGTATGAGACAGATGTGGGTGTCTTTAATACCAAAACCGAAGGTGCCTTAGCTAGCTGGATTTACTCGGCTGGTTGTTAATTGTAGGGTTTGCTGGATGTGGTGGAGACTGGTTGCTAACTCTGCCACATTTATCTGGAAGTATGGCAATAGAAGTTAGTAACTGGCGGGGCGGCTAGCCTCGCACCGACGACCATTGGGTGCAGGGTTGTGAATGTGTTGTAAGAGAATAGATGGCATGCAAGGGGCTAGTAAAGTTCTAATGTTGTTCTGGCCTACTAAGTGAAGGTAGGCTGGATAGGAGTATATATATAAAAGGTTGGAGAGCGTTAGCAACGGACAATTCAAGGATCTTCAAGAGGTATGAGAGAGAGGCTAGGTCGGACAAGAGTCGAGAAGCGCGGGAATTCTTAATGAGAGGGGGGGAGAGTTCAAGGGCTACAGGGAAATTTTGTCCCTAAGGTCCCTGGGCGTGGGGGTGGCATTAGGCTACAATTGATATGGAAGTTTGAAAAGGCAGTAGAATACGTTAGCCAAAATATGCTACCGGGGAATGCAACTATGGGGTGGTATATGAGTCTGGAAAAGATAGAGTTATGTGATCAGTCCGAGGGTTATGGATACTATTAGTTGGTCCTGGGAACTGCATTTTCTATTAAATATAAATATAAATACCAACAACAGCGGCAGTTCGTAGGGGTACTTAGTTATTGTTTCGGGGTACTTATGACAGATACTGGTAACCAGGTTATCTTATACAATCTCTGGTTGGGGTAAGAGGTGTAAGACACGAAGTAAATTGGCGTAGTGTGGGCTGTGGATACGAAGGAGGCAAGGGGAAGACGTATGACAATTGTGGAAAGTAAATGGAAAAAGGTGAACACAATGGCGGATAAAAATACTTAACCTAAGGATTGCATACATAGATTTATGGGGCGATGGGTCTTCAGAAGCTTAGTCTGGCAAGACAAGATGTTAGGGAATGTTAATATTAATACTTAGTTACTAGAGGAACAATGCAAGGGGCGACTGAGCACGGGTTACATATATCTATACTCGTCATGGAAAATGATATACGAGGTCTAGGGACAAGCGTGGGTGTTTTAACTTCTAAGATATATAACATCTACTTCTCGGATGCAAGAACATACATAGATATAATTATGGCTGTCTGATGTGTTGGCATTGGCTCAACGTCGGGACAGGGCATGGGTGTTTTTAATATGAATGTATATTCCTGTTCATCATCTTTGTAGTTAGGAGTGTAGGACACGAGGGGGTTAGTGTAAGTGAGGTGTGGAAAAATGGTCAGTTTAGAAAAGGTAAAAAAGGTGCGGCCATGAGCTGCTTAGCCCTGCGGCTTGGGCCTGTCTGAAATGGCTGGCTCGGTCAGCTGGTCCTTTCGTTCTGTGGACCTTTCTTTTGGCGTTTCTGTGTGGTGTTCGTTCGTGGCTTCTGTGGTGGGCTTCTCGTTCTGGGGCATTTTAGTAACACTCCGTTCTTTATAAGTAACCCCGTTTTTATAAGTAACACTCCGTTCTTTATAAGTAACACTCCGTTCTTTATAAGTAACACTCCGTTCTTTATAAGTAACACTCCGTTCTTTATAAGTAACACCCCGTTCTTTAACATTAATATCAAATACAAACCCCGAACCCCAATGTACCGGCACTTGACTAAACTAATGAAAGCATATATATGGTCCTCCCGGGATTCCAACTCGGACACCACACCCAGAACATAAGCACCTGAACATTACACCACCAACACAGTTAAGGGTATAGTTGAAATATAAGGAATTTGAGGTGGAATCCTCTCCTTCGTTTCCCAGGTGTCATTCCTAAGCTGAATATTAGAGTGAAATGTTAGCACGAGTGAAATTATATCATACTAAAGTCTATTTAACCCGTACAGCCCCAGCGACGCGCCTGACGCGTCGGCGATGTATGTAACGCACAGCCCCAGAGACGCGCCTGGCGCGTCACCCTAATTGCGCCGACCGTAACCTCAGGTGTAGCCACTCAAGAGGGCTCAGAGGTGTATGGGAACTGTGTACGTATCCCACGCAACCGTGCCGATGGTTGAAAACTCTCAAAGTCCACGTGCGTGCATGTGAGCGCGCAATAACCTGTTTTTTTTGGGGTAATTGCCTTCAATTTTTTACTCTTGTAAAATACGTTTTCGGGGGCTCTGTAGGACCATTCTTTAAGCTTTTTGGGCGGTTTTTCGTGGTTTTTCCTTCATTCCTAACCCATTCGCTATTGTTTCTGGAATAAAACCATTTTTTGAAAACCGCCGGGTTCTGGTGAACAAACATTACAAAACTAGCCGGGGCTGGAAGGGTTAAGCCTTGTAATAAAGTGAATGGTGGTGGGGGGGGGGGGGGGGGGGGGTAGTGGTGGTGGTGGGGGGGGGGGGTGTTGTTGTTGTGATAAACGAGGCAGGATAATGGCTACACTCCGATGGTCCCGGACAATTCAACCAGTAGACCATTTCAACCATTTCTACCAGTAGATCAGTAAACCATTTCAACCAGTGGCAATATATAACTCTATTTAGGGGGGTAGTGTTTGTGTTTTGGTCTATGAATATATTTATTAATATATTTTTAGTTTTTCCTCCCTGGACCTCCATCAAGCTTCAAATAACGCCCCCTAAAAGATCCCCTTTCAAGATAAATTTGTACATTCTTCGATAGAAAATGTCCTGGCCGAAGGTTCGCTTTTGCTCGCCAGGAAAAAATCGATACCTAAAGGGGGTCTGGGGGTGTTTTCTTAGGCTTGATGGAGGTCTGGTGAGGGAACTCAAACATATATTAATAGATAATTAAATGACCAAAAAACAAGCACTATCCCCCTTAATAGAAGTATAAGGGAGAGAGAGAAGAATATACCACTTGGGGAATGAACTTGTAAAGTAAACATAATTGTTTATTGACTTTCTTGACTGGCTGCTTCCTGTTGCCCCCCCCCCCCCCTTTCCTCCTCCTGCGTGTCTGCTTCGTCTTCTTTCTTCTGCTTCTTCGTCGCCTTCTGTTCTTCCTCTGCTTCTTTTTTCTTTTTCTTTTTCGTCTTGTTTTTTCTCTTTTTTCTTATTTTCCTTCTTCGCTTTGTTTTTTCTTATGCTCTTCTTTTTTTGTTCCTACTTCCTTTTCTTCTCTTCTTCCCCTGCCCCTCCTCCTCCCTCTCACTCCTCCTTCTTCTTCTTCATCTTCATCTTCGTCCTGCCTCATCCTTCTCCTCTTTCTCCTCCCCCCTATCTCTCTCTCTCTCTCTCTCTCTCTCTCTCTCTCTCTCTCTCTCTCTCTCTCTCTCTCTCTCTCTCTCTTCTCCCTCACACACACACACACACACACACACACACACATTCTAGTTTGCCTGGAGATTCGTGCGAGTCTCAGAAAGGCAGGAAAAGTCATGGAATTCTGAGATCTTGTTTCCCGAACCTTGAGAGTCCCCCCGAATTTCTGCATAGGTAATGTAAGGACGGCTGCGGGGGGGGGGGGGTATGAAAAACGAACCCAAAATGTTAACACTGGCTGTGTAGGAGGCTGGGTTTTATCCATGTGTAACTCTGTTGATTTTAAGACCTTTCGCCCCATTTCTTTGACAAGGTTTTTATCCATGTGTATTTTTTTTTTTTTTTTTTTTTTTTTTTTTAAAGAGACAATGAACGGAGGAAGGAAAAACACAGATAAAACAAAAAGGTCCATGTGCCTAAAGGCATCCTCCATTCATTAAATGTTTGTAACAACTGGATTTAAACATTTGCAGATTGTAAGTTTGTGGAAAGCAATTCGAGGGAAGTGAATTCCAAAGAGTAGTAGCTCTGGGGATAAATGAATTCTGATAAGCAGAAGTTCTGCATTGTGGAGGAGAAAGTGTAAATTCATGGGCGCTCTCAGCTGCCCTAGTTCTACGCGGAAAGATGTGGAGAGGCGGCACAATTGAAGCAAGTTCCTCGGAACAATTGCTGTGAAAATATCTGTAGAATAATGCAAGGGATGCAACGTTTCTTCGTATGGATAATGTAGGAAGGTCCTGTGTGATTGCAGGGTTATTGATTAATCTAATAGCTTTATTTTGAATTTTGTCCAACTGCCTCAATGCAACCACTCCACTTCCACCCCACAGAGGTGAACAGTAATCCATCTGAGAACGCACCAGTAATCCATCTGAGAACGCACATGACTTTTATATATCATGGCCAACTGCTCGTCAGTGAAGAATTCTCGAACTCTGTACAGGAGTCCCAGTTTTTTAGAGGCATTCTTAGCAATGCTTCTAACATAATGTGTCCAGCTCAAGTTAGTAGTTAATGTTACACCGAGAATGTCAATACTAGGGGAAGTGGGAATATTTACATCATTAAAAAAATATGGGAGTCAGTGAGATTCTGTCGGTTAGAAAATTGAATGTATTTGGTTTTCTGTGCATTAAAGGAAACTAGATTCTTTTGTCCCCATCCATCAATTCTAGAAAGGTCCTGGTTCAGAGAAATTGCAGTGTTTATTTTTAATTTAGAAGATCGGGTTGGGTGAAAGAATTGGTAAATGTGAAGGAACTGTGGAGTGTTGAGTCATCTGCGTAGGAATGTATTGGATTATGAGTGGTAGATATGAGATCATTGATATGAATGAGGAACAGAATTGGGGCCAAAACTGATCCCTGGGGAACACCAGCATTTATTGAGTGAAATTGAGAATAAAGGCCATCTACCATTACACATATTTTTCTGTTATGAAGATAAGAAGAAATTAGTGGAACTAATGATGCAAGGCCGTAGTGTGACATCTTCGACAATAAGGATTGATGCCAGACTCTATCAAATGCCTTTGATATATCCAGTGCTATTGTATGTGTTTCACCATGTTGGTCTGTAGCTTGGTTGATTTGATGCGTAAGAAGGCAAAGCATGTCTGCAGTTGATCGACATCGTCTAAAACCATATTGCCTATCACTGATTAATTTATTATTCTCAAGATGCTTAATTATGTGATTATTTAATATAATTTCAAAGACTTTACCAAGAGTGGAAGTTATAGCTATTGGTCTGTAGTTTGATGGATCTGAAGAGGCACCTTTTTTAGGAACTGGATGGATGTTTGCTTCTTTCCAGGGTACTGGGAAGCATGAGGTATGAGTACACAGACGGAAATTTTTTGCCAATGCAGGAGCGAGCACCAAGGAGCAATTCTTAACCTAACAAGTGCGCATGGGGGTAATTGAAAACGTCCCCCCTGTGCTGACGTATTTGAGGTGTTTCCGTCACTAAAATATTCATTGTACCATTAATAGCATTAATAATTATCCATATGCGCCTATTATGGGTTGATTATAAAGGTATTAACCTGAAACAACAATAAAACGAGTGAAAACAGCGTTTGGATGGTCAAAATCGGAGATATAGCCCGCGAGTTGTATAATGTATGGGTGAGGCAAACTGCTTTCCCGCCAATTTCCCCCAAGGCCACTGAGACACAGTCGATCGATACTCTCTCTCTCTCTCTTGCACTCGCTTGCCATCAGTGATGACAACACCCTGCTTGCAACTCGCTAATGTTAGCACGAAAATATACCTCAGAATAAGGGAATAATAGGGAAAATAGGTGATAACTGAAGGAGAGGAGGAAAGTGGGGAAGGAGGGGAGGTAGAGGACTGAGATTTTGCATGGCCCATGGGCCAAAAAAAATAAAAATAAATAAAAAAATATTTTTTTTTTTTTTTTTTTTCGGATGTCAAAAGTTGATTTTTTATTTTACTTATTCTCAAGAGTCTTCCCGCAGTCCGCCGGGGGAACTCTTAAGAGTCTCCCCGCAGCTCCCGGGTTAAGTACTATTGGAGGAATTTCATCTGGACCAGGAGCCTTATCTACTGAGAGATTCTGCAAAATAGTTTTGACATGTCTGGTGTGGATCTTAAGTGAGGGAATTTCAGGCGAATTAAAATTAAGTACAGGGACATCTTGATTTATTTCATCTAAGGTTGAGTTGGTGGAGAAAATATCCGCAAGGAGGTTAGCTTTACCTCGTGGGTCACTTACAAGATTCTGTCGATTATAAGACCTTTCGCCCCATTTCTTTGACAATATTAAGACCTTTCGTGTCCTTTAGGTATCGATTTTTTGCTGGTGAGCGATAGCGAGCCATTAATTGTGGAGGAACCGGCCTTTGGCCGTGCCATTTTTCTACCGAAAAATGTACATATTAATATCTTCAAGAGAGCCCTAGATGTCGAACTGCAAAAAGTGCCAGACGAGCCCATCCTCGCAAGGGAGCGAGCTGTCGCTTCAAACAGTCTACTGCACCAAATCACCACCCATAACGAGGGGCGTCGCGCTCCTTGGTGCCGCTAGAAGAGCGGCGAACACATCAAAAGGTATCAAAAGGTAAAGGACTATTTAATATTTTTTCCCGAGAAGAACGCTATAAATAATGATGAAATAGTAAGAGATACGAATTGCGTACATCAAGGAATATGATCATAGGCATATAAAAAAACAACACACACGATGTTGAGGTAGTATAGGGTATAATAAGAGGTCCAGCAGCACCTACCACACCCGACCCCCGTCCTTACTAGACTGCCTCCCACCAAGTTACCTCCTCTGTACTCCGTCAGCCAGGGTTAGCTTGGGGGTTCCTAGAGTACAAGGTTATTCGCTGCCCAGTAGGGGTCACTGTCACACACTTTCTGTACACGAAAGTTGCGGATTCCTGTAGTATTTAATTATCTATCTCATAATCCTATTCACTCCTATGCTGATGACTCGACACTTCCTAGTTTTTTCACATTTAATGCTGTGCTCACAAAATCCGACGTTGAAAATTGCAAATTAAATTGATCTAAATTAAGACTTTAAAAAAGGATGAATTGAGGTTAATGATCTAGATTCTTGTAATGCAAGTAAACTTAAATACATTCAGTTATCTAATAAACATTCCACCTGAATCCTACAACTTTTAATAATACAAAATTACTAGGCTATTCCCATTTCTTCAAATGTTGATATAGTATCTCTCAATACCACCACAGTTGGATGTGCTGTACTGTATATGATTTCTGTGTGTGTGTGTGCAAATATGAAACTGCTACTTTCCAATGCTGAGCTTGACTATTTTTTTTATTTTTTTCTGGTAAACGTAAAATATACATGACTACGTCACCTTCTGGAGAGGTGATCTTTAAACCGTGACTTGCTTATGTAATTTTGTTTTTCCACAAGTGACCTTTCTTGTGAAGAAATCGCCATAGGGAAAGATATATATTAAACGAAGTATATTACAGTATATATATATATATATATATATATATATATATATATATATATATATATATATATATATATATATATATATATATATATTATATATTATACAGAGAGAGAGAAAGAGAGACAGACTGATTCAGATTGAGATGAGAGTAACAGTTAATTGAAAAGTAAAGTCAAATCCCAAATAGTCAGTTTTCACAGTCTAGTCTTAAATTATAGGTATGGACAATGCAATACAAATGCATATCACAGAACTATTTATTCAACAGGTAATTAGAGGTGACGCATCGTAAAATGGATGGGCATGAAATTATACAGTATAACTCTATGGGTGTTTCACGCTAAAGATCAGTGTCATTATAAATGTATAGCAATATTAAGTTTTATATATATATATATATATATATATATATATATATATATATATATATCTGTATATCGATATATATCTATATCTATCTATCTAGCTAGAGAGAGAGAGAGATATTAAGTATATCTCACAAATATACGTGAGCTAATAAATTATGTTGTACTCTCAGCGGGGCACGAACCAAGGACAGTCAGGATGATTGTTTATGCTTTAACCAACTCCAGCTAAGACGGCGTGATAAAGGATATTCAACCTTTTCCTATTTATATTAAGGAGAAGGGATACCCCACTTGGAGAATGTATTTAATTTCATACACAAGTCATAGGATCCATATTCCAGGACACCATACAAGGATTTTGACATCGACCTGACTGTCGGTGGTTCGAGCCCCACACATAGTAAAAGTGTTATGCCCTGTTTTTCTACAGGTTTAACTTGGGTAATGTGAGTTCTAAATTGACTGGGTATATAAGGCTGCATGCACAATACAAGATATGAGGAATAGAGAACACAAAGAAACACATGGTAGCAAGTTACATGATCACGTTTATTGATATACCACTGCAGAATACTTGTGTAAGACAATACAATAGAATTGAACAACACTAGCATAAGTGGATCTGGATGGAGCCTAGTCTCCCACTTCCAACGTTCAGGTATTAATCTTCTGATCACTGGCTTCGATTCCACAGGTTTATATACCGAAGACTATCAATGTTACTTATAGATTCATATTCACTGTTAGATTTATTACTGGTAGCTCTGGTGCATAAGTAGTAGTTCACAG